>VCAZ01000074.1:0-292500 GCA_005784505.1 Bagarius yarrelli | reverse complement strand
ATAATGATAAACCTCTAATGGGGGTTAGTACTTAGCTCATTTGCCTCACACCTCGATAGTTGGAGGTGTTCTTGGTGTTCCTGGTGTTCCTACTATGCTCTGAAGGTTTCTGGTGTTTTTTTTTCCAACATGTGAGTTGTAGACTTTGTGTTATCTTTAAATTTTTCATAGTAAGTAAAAGGGTGTCTGTGTTTACATTCACATTTACATTTGGCAGACGTCCTTATCCAGAGCGACTTACGTTTATCTCTTTTATACAACTGAGCAATTGGGTTAAGGGCCTTGATCGGGAGCCCAGCAGTGGTGGCCTGGTGAAGCTTTGTGAAGCCAGGAATCGAATTCACAATCATCAGGTTTCGTAATGCAATACCTTAACCATGAGCCACCACTTTCCCACATGGCGCAGTGTGTTGCACAGTGTGTTGTTGTGCCATGTGAGCCGGTACATTATAAGTGTATACTTCAAAGTGAACATCTTTAAGAATTGTCTTGAAGCTCCCCAAGAAGACTACATCCTTAAGTATCATTCCGATACATCTCACACAACTTCCGCCTCCAACATATCAGCTGGCAGAGGAACACATAGCCATGGGGCGGAAAATCTAAGCATAAGCGGAGCAGCGCATATAACTCACCATCAGCAAAGAGAGGAAGAAAAAACATAAGGCCCAACACAGTTAGCATGGCGAGACATTTTTATATCTTACTTGTTGCTTTGTTTTGCCCATGAGGATAAATACATCTAACAGGATCTTCTGGATTCTATTCGAATAAGCATCTAATCAGAGCACCACACACATAAAAACTTCGCAGCTGATTTGCCTGGAATCTATCAGGTAACTGACAGCCGACTTGCTTCTTCTCCTCATGGCATGGATATCTACAAACTCAGAGCAGGCTGCTGACAGGATCTGCACTTTTGATGTTTATTTCTTTATGGCTGTATAGAATAAAGTACCACTTTAGTAACCATACTGGTGTTCTAGCTTTGTTTCGCCCTCAGAACCCGATTTCCTACAACTGTGTTAAAGCAATATTAGAAAACACTTCCGTTAAAAGATTTCTCTAACCTTGAATTGCGTCAGAATTCATTTATGAGAAAAGTGTATAAAGAGTACAATCGAATAATCAGCGTTTTTTCATTTCATGTGCATATAAATGTTATACTCTAATGGATTGAATCCGGAATCCAGTTTGTTATAGAATTTATTAAAAAACGTTCGCATTAAAAATGTAAACACATTTATGGTCACTTAGCAAAAAGTTTAGATTATAGACAGCAAACGTGCACTAATTTACCTAATGCTCCTCCATAATAAACCATTTAATACTTCATCGAGCCATTGTACTGGAGGTAAAGTTTAGAGCAGTGCTTCTTTTCTAACCCCCCCCCTTTTTTTCTGCATACTGGCAGGGTGTCAGATGATGCATTTTTAGAGAAAATAAGGTGAGCAGCGATGACACTGCAGCAGAAAGTTGGCTGTGCTATTGTGTTTATTAAGAACAGCAGCATTTTGACTCTATATCGGCTGCCTTTGTTATCTTCTTTGTTCAGTCCAACTCAAATCAGTTTCAATGCCTCACTCTCATTTGGCAAACGTTGAACGGCCCTTTAGTCTTAAAGAAATATGAGTATCATTTATACAGTAACAAGAGTGTAAAACCGCAATCAATTAATCCAGGGGAAAACTGGCATATATGGCATATATATATGTAAATATATTCATTTATTTATCTTCTATACCCGTTTATTCCTTAATTCGGGGTCACAGGAATCTATATCTTGTGGCGAAATGACATTTCACAAAAATGTAAACTCAGCCAATATGGTTATTTTTATTATTTTATTATCGATATTTAACAACCTTGCTTTATGTATTTTTTTAAAAGTATGTTCTTAAATTGAAAAATGTTCTGATTTTTTACAACATATTGATAACAGGTTAAGAAAAATTGCTCCTCACCACCGAACTTCATTTCAGAATCTATTTCACCCCTTTAACTGATTAGAAAACCTTTTCCGAGGGATTCTCCTACCTTATCTTCCCTGTTGTTAAATGAAATTCATAAGAGAAACTTATAAGAGAATTCCCCTTTCTAAAATGAGGGGAATAAACTCGGTTTAGAGGTTTTCACACTACAGTATAAAAAAAAATTAACCTCTAACATTTCCCAAAGAATGAGAAATACATTTCTATGCTTTTGGCAAGATCATGTTCACTCTACAAGGTCTTTACATGAAGTTTATTAACAGAAACATGAAACATAAACATGAAACATAAACATAAACATAAACTGAAACATGAAACATACACATAATTACGAAACATAAACATAAATATAAACATAAACATAAATATTAACATAAACATAAAATGAAACATGAAACAAACAAACATGAAACCAAAACATAAGCATAAACATAAAACATGAAATATAAACATAAACATAAATGTAAACATAAAACATGAAACATAAAACATGAGATATAAACATAAACATGAAACATAAACATGAAACATAAACATGAAACATAAACATGAAACAAACATAAACATAAATATTAACATAAACATAAAACGTAAAACAAGTACAGGAATAATAATCCTTACATTAGTAAAAAGTGGAAGATTTTTGCAGTCTCTGAGAAAAAAAGATAAAAAAAAATAAAGCAGAAAAGCAAAAAAATGGATAGAGGATGTGTGTGTTTTTTCTTTCATTACCATAAAAGTGTTTATTGCAGATCCTCCAGATTCATTATCACAGAGACGTGGTGTCGAAGCTTAACAGTACAGTATACAGGAAGTGCACCATCTTACAGCAACAGTAAATTAGTTGCTAATGACCAGCACATGTTTTAGCTCTCACTTAATATAATGGGTTCCTCCATGTATTCACTTTGCTCTTATGCAGCAAACACACTCCTCCCTCTGGAAGCGGAAGAGCTGCATTATGGGAACACGTCTATTCTTCTTACCTGCACTCTCATTCCGCTCACAAATTCAATTTTCGCTGGACCATTTCCAACTTATCCAGTGCAGTGGCACACAAATCTCTTTCAAGGCTGCACACACTTTCACATGCACAGCTCTCTTCCCTTCATTAACACTTAATTTTTTTTACAACAACAAGAGACGAAGGAATGGCACGGCTGAACAGTTGGCGGCGGCTCACACTCATGCACACACAAACACACTGCAGACATTCTCACATATGCTGCTTGGTGTATATACATATTTGTTTGATGTATGTTTTTTTCTCTCTGTGTAGGCACATCCTGTATCATGCACATCTGCTTGCCTTTGACAGCTGGATGATTTGTCTTCTTCTTCTCCTTTCGGCTGTTCCCTTTTAGGGGTCGCCACAGTGAATTATCTGCCTCCACCTAACCCTATTCTCTACATCCTGTTCACTCACACCCACTAACTTCATGTCCTCGTTTATCGCATCCATATACCTCCTCTTTGGTGTTCGTCTTCGCCTTCTGCCTGGTAGCTTCATTTCTAACATCCTCCTACCAATACATTCACTATCCCTCCTCTGTACATGTGCAAACCACCTCAATCTGGCTTCCCTGACTTTCTCCCCAAAACATCTAACATGAGCGGTCCCCCTAATGAACTCGTTCCTGATCATGTCCAACCTCGTCACTCCCAAAGAAAACCTCAACATCTTTAGCTCTGCTACTTTCAGATCTGCCACCTGTCTCTTGCACCCTGTCTCTCTCAAAACCACTGTCTCTACATCATAGCTGGTCTCACCACTGTCTCTAAACATCATAGCTGTCTCACCACTGTCTCTAAACCATACATCATAGCTGGTCTCACCACTGTCTCTAAACCATACATCATAGCTGGTCTCACCACTGTCTCTAAACCATACATCATAGCTGGTCTCACCACTGTCTCTAAACCATACATCATAGCTGGTCTCACCACTGTCTCTAAACCATACATCATAGCTGGTCTCACCACTGTCTCTAAAACCATACATAACATCATAGCTGGTCTCACCACTGTCTCTAAACCATACCACATCATAGCTGGTCTCTCACCACTGTCTCTAAAACCATACATCATAGCTGGTCTCACCACTGTCTCTAAACCATACATCATAGCTGGTCTCACCACTGTCTCTAAACCATACATCATAGCTGGTCTCACCACTGTCTCTAAACCATACATCATAGCTGGTCTCACCACTGTCTCTAAACCCATACATCATAGCTGGTCTCACCACTGTCTCTAAAACCATACATCATAGCTGGTCTCACCACTGTCTCATCCACTGTCTCTAAACCATACATCATAGCTGGTCTCACCACTGTCTCTAAACCATACATCATAGAGCTGGATGATTTGTAAAAAATCATTTTTTCCCACCTGTAATCTATCTTCAACAACAAAACCTGTAACACTTTAGAATAACGGTCAGTAGTTAACCAGTAACTATGCAGAAGGTAACTACATTAACACTTAAATTAATATTTTATCGAATCAGTTAATTAAAAACGAGAACCACTTGCAAACTATGACCAATTAATAACCACAATAATAACTACCCCCCTCCCTTTCGGCTACAGATTTGTTACCCCTACCATTGCATGAATGGAAATATGTTGTCTATTTATTTTAAAACTTACACTTATTATAATAATAATAATAATTTGTTTTTAAAAGTGTAAATAATTTAGGAAGTGATGCTGAAAAGTTTATGATTGGATTCGTTCACTAGCTCCATCCAGTTCAAGGATCGATGCTAATAATGATCTCTTGTTCAAAACAATTTGCATCCTTAATAAAGACATCGACTGCATTAAAATTGCGTATTCTTTGAATTAGTTAATAATTGTCATATTTTGCAAGTAGTTCTCAATGACATTAATTTTTTTATTTTTAAGTATTAAATAACTAATACGGAACGACCTTTGTCCTAAATTAGCTATTATTACCTTCTTGGTTAATCTTGCTTCTATATTAGTGACTAGTATTTATTTAAGTTTATTTATATAGCACAGATTTTCTGGTTCTAGTGATAGTTTGTAGATTTGCTTTTTGCTTTAACATGAATACTGAAACTAATATCTGACCCCAGAATCACGCCAAGATTCCTGACTTGATTTTTGGTTGTTTGACCTCCAGAATTATAATATGCATTCACTTCATCCTTCTTTCCAAAAGCAGTGAGTTCTGTTTTTTTCTTAATTAAATGAAGAAAGTTTTGGCACATCCAACTGTTAATTTTATCAATACATTCTCAGAGTGTGTCAATAAGACTGTAGTCACTCTGTGATAAGGAAAGATAAACCTGGGTATCATCTGCATAGCTGTGATACGCAATATAGTACTACCGATTTTTTCCTATATAGTTAGTTGTTAACTACCGACCATTATTTTAAAGTGTTACCATAAAACCTTATTGGGGGTTTTTTTTAATGTAAACTTAATATGTGGCTTAGTGGTAAACATGGTTGCCTTACAGAAAGATGGTCCTGGGTTCGATTCCCAGACAGGGGTCTTTCTGTGTAGAGTCTCCCCGTGCTTGCATGGGTTTACTCCAGGTACTCCGGTCCAAAAACATGACGGCTGGGATAGACTCCAGCAGATCCCTGTGACCCCAAATTAGAGAATAGGCGGGTATAGAAGATAAATAAATGAATTAATAAATTTAATATGTTGGTTTGTTTCCCAGTATTTTCAGAAATATCGATTTTTTTACTCTACATTTCCTCATATATAAATATTCCAAGCAGATCACTGAACCCGGTAGAACGTATTGTTAGAACTTATTGTTAGTTTATCAACATTATTGTTACATTAGTATGCCAGATCTGGCTTTGTGTTCATTAGCAGTGTGAGCTTGTGCAATATGCCAGCACATCTGCCAAGTTCATATATTTGCACAGCTTCCACAGTGTCACCGAACGATTTGCTGGAGAGCTGCTCCCAACTTGCTTTGTACTGATGTCTGCATGGTCTTAAAAAGGGACATAACACATAGTCCCTCGTTGGCGCTAAAATCACCTGCCAGACAAGTGAAACTGAGGGGCTGCATCATTTAAATGAGCTCAAAAGTGCAAAATACAGAACAGCATTAATGGTAAAAATATCAATTTAAGGCCCACTGTGTTATTTTCTGAGACCAAAAGTCTTTTCAGAAAGAGCAGGAGCAAATGAGTATGACCAAAAAAAGCTATTACATTTGGCAGAGACATTTTTTTTTGCAAGCAAAAGACGGAATAATATTATTAACTTTGAGGTTTTAAGAATTCGATTTTAGGGTTTTTTATCCTTTATTCTAACCATTTCCAAAGAATTTTATCCATCAGACAATTTTATACAGATTGTCTTTAGATGCCGATCCATCAGCTGTATTAAGACATTTTTCTTTCAGTTAAAGTGCCAGTTTGGGGTCTTTTTAACTTAGTTTATAGTTTTTGTTTTGTTTTTGTGGGTTTTTTTGTTTGTTTTACCTTTTTTTTTTTTATCTTGCAGATGTTTCACTTATTGTGTGTGTGAGTGTGTGTGTGGCCCTATGATGGACTGGTGACCTGTCCAGGGTGTATCTCTCCTGCCTTTCACCCTTTCAGAAAGGCTGGGATAGACTCCAGCAGATCCCCGTGACCCAGAATTAGGTAATAAGCAGGTACAGAATGAATGAATGAATGAACGTTACACTTGATGTGGATGGCCCCTGACAGGCAGCGGTGTAGCAATAGGGTAGGCAATGCGGGCAATTGCCTAGGGCCCAGGATTTTAAGGGATCTCCCAACAGCTAACCATGTGAACAATTGGGAATGTCATTATTAATAAAACATGGAGCAACATATGTGCAACGCCCCCTAGGGGACCCCCTCTCTCGCATTACGTTGGCTGTGCTTGCTCGTCAGCCGCCGCTTACACCTGCATTCGCTAATTTAAACATGACATGAATTTTATCCGTCTGGCAGCCTGATGGAGAAAAAAAAGCTTGAAGATGACAATGGTATGTAAGATTGACTTAAGGATCATTATATAACAAACAAATGTGTTATTACTTCCAGTTTGATTATTTGCAAATTAAATTACTGATAATAGTACAATTATAAACTAATAGGGTAAGTGGGAAACAGGCTAGCGAGGCTTGCACGTAGCAGCAGCATATATTATGTAGTGTTTAACAGGTGACAATCCGTTACTGTAAACAAAGAGGATTGTACTGTATTGTCAAGATTGTATTGTACAGTATTGTATCAATCTTCATAAAATTATGTGTTTTGACTAGTTTTTGTATGTTGTAAAAATATACATCGATCTAAAAAACCAGGAAGACCTGGGTTCAAGCCCCATCACCATCAGCCAGTCGCTGTTGGGTCCCTGAGCAAGACCCTCAACCCTTTCTGTTCCAGGGGTGCTGTATTATAGCTGACCCTCGGCTCTGTCCCCAACTTTCCATCTATATTTACTCTGTATCTACTGTATCATACAAACACTTGTATGTATATATCTATTATGTCATTTCTTGCACAGCTATAACTGTATCATACTATATATACTCTTATAGATACCATATATACACACTACTGCACCTTCTTTACATTATTTACCCTCACCGCTGTATTAATTAAACTCATACCCTTATTTATTACACTGCTATTTATTGTAAATAAGCCACGTCTGCACTTCTGGTTAGATGCTAACTGCATTTCAATGGCTCTCTACATATAGCTTGCACAATGACAATAAAGTTAAATCTAATCTAATCTAATAAAATGGGATATGCGAAGAAACAAATTTCACTGTGCTGTAAAAAAGTATATGTGACAAAAATAAAGATATTTACATCTAGGTATAATAACAAAGATATAATAACAAAATAATCTTTTAGAAGCCCCACATCTATTAGTTTTGCCTGGGGTCCCCACTTTATCTTTCTTTGCCTCTTGTCAATTGACGGATGAAAGATCTATCCAAACACTGGGCTGAAATACCAAATGTTTTTCAGATATCAGATGAGGAAAATCACCATTCAATTCCCAAGACACTCGATGGACTAGAGGGCACTGTTCTGTGTGTTGAGAACTTAACTTATGATAACGCCATGTTTTAAACCATTATTTCTATGACACTCTATATGTTTTGCTAAGAAGAAATATATAGTTTGACTACTGCACCATGCAAACATTTACATCAACTTTATGAATCATACACTATTTATCTTCATCTGTTAAATATATTAACATAACCGGCGTTATGGACACACATTTATGCAAGAATTTGAAGGTTTGCTTTAAGTTTGATTGTAAAATTAGCACCAAACTCTGTGTTAGAGGACTGGTGTCCTGCAGAGTTTATCTCCAAACCTAATCAAACACACCTAAACTAGCTAATCAAGGTCTTACTAGCTAAAGTCACCTTCAAGTCACCTTTATTTCTGTAGGGCTTTTAACAATCGGGATTGTTTCAAAGCAGCTTTACAGAATTACATCAGAAAAGACATCATTAATCACTCACTAAAACACTCAATTTAATTAATATCTATAAATTAAGAGAGTCCCCAACAAAGCAAGCCAGAGGTGACAGCGGCAAGGAACCAGAACTTTATCATTGACAGAATGGAGAAAAAAACCTCGGGAGAAACCAGGCTCAGTCAGGGGGTCAGATAAAACCAATAGGTGATCTTGTCCGGGTGGCCATCTAGAAGACAAGATATCACTGAGAAACTGCCTTATTGTCTCCAAGTGATGACGGCGATGGTGAGCTCGGAATAACAAAGAAACTTATAACCAATTAAACAAATATACTTAAAACTTGAAACTGACAGGTGTGTTAAGGGAAGTTGGAGATAAACAGGACACCGCCCCTACAGGAGCGAGTCTGGTGACCCCTGCTTATTCTCTTGCACATACAAATATTTGTGTTCTAACGTTTGACTTTCATTAGAAATATTTGACTTGCTATGATCCTGATGATAGATAACGGATTTGGTTTTTATCAACCGGAACAAAGAAATGTGTTTGTGCCTTTAGAGAGGAATTTAAAAACCAATGTTGTGTATTATTCACAAGTCTAGTATTCTTTTGGGAGATTTTAGGAGCTACACCAGAATAAGTTTTTCGATAAAGGTAACTGTCTCTGAGTCACTCTTCAATATAAAGTCATTTGCCTCAAGTCTTTATTAATGATGTTTTTACTGAGAAAGATTGATTTCATTGGGTTGTGATGGTGGGAATGTCTCAGAGGCATGTCTGCATTATGAAGCTGCTATAGTAGAGTATTTATTCTTACAACAGTTGTTTCTGTATTCATTGCGTTTACAATTATTGGCGCCCATGCAGGGAATTAAAGAAGATAGACTTTACATATAATAGTTTAAATTCTCCAACAAACCGGAGAAACAATCGAACTTTAATCTAAAATTATTTCTAAGAGAAAAATTCTTTATTAAATAATAAAATACAGTTAATAGAAAGACGTGTTGGAACAATTTACCAACATGCCCATTAGTGCATTCTCCCCCCTAAAACTGTTGCTAGAAGGTTAAAAAAGAACATTTTATTAAAGGTTTTTTTAATTGCAGTGTCCTCTGACTGCAACAAAGAGGCACAAACACTGTTTGACATGACAATGCCCCTGTCCACAATGCCCCTGTCCACAATGCCCCAGCAATGCTCCAGCAAGACCCTGGTGGGGGCAGATGATTTGTTGTGGTGACCCCTGAAAAGAACAACTGAAAGACGATACAAACCTTTTGCATAATGTTGTCATTTATACACTTTAAACTGTATTCATTTAAAATCTATTACTAATCAATTACTAGCGTCGCAATAAAATAAACATTAAAAAAAAATCACATTTTCTGTTAACTATTTTTCAGATTTTCCTTCGATTCTTCAATGCTCTTTTCTTATTAAAAAAACACATGGCAAGAATATCACCACTCCAGAGAAGCACATAATGCTGACAATAAATGCAGCCTGACATCCTTAGAAATATTGCGCTGTCTAGTCGGCTGCTTTTGACTAACGATACTGTTGAATACATCAAAAAAAAATCCTCAGCATTTAAAAGCCGATATGAAAGTCGTCTGCCGGGTATAAATATCAGGAAATCCAGAAAAGTTAAAGCCGAGCTTTTAGCTTAAAGTTGTGCAAACATTCGCTGTGAAATAAGAAACTAGATTTAGATGTCTTTTACTTCAACTGTAACATTTTTATTTGTTTATGTGCTTTAAAAGTAAAATTAAAAAAACTTACTCGTATACAAAAAAACAGATTTCTTACACTGCTCTTCGAATACTTTTAGTATGAACAGATTGTGTTCCAATACAACAATCATATGCTCATATTTTGTTTTTGTTTATTAAAGATGTGTATTAGTAGAAAGGAAAATCTTAAGAAAGACATGCTGCTGCCTAAACAACTGATCTATGTTAACAACCTAAATTCTAATATTTGTTCCATTAAATTGTATTAATTTATTCCAACAGTTTATTCTCTTCATTTCGTAGTGTTTCTCTTGCTGCACTGCTTCCAGTACGTGTATGTGCATGTTTGATTTGGTGTCCAATCAGATTTCAGCCTCTATGTGCTGCCATGTTAATCTAATCTGCCCAAAGCCTTCAGAATCAGTAGTGCTGCCCATGTAATTTAAGCAAGGGACTGTTTCTTTGACCAATCAGATTTCAGATTTTCATAATAACGTCAGCATTTTTCCGTCCTCTGATTTTTTATTCAGAGCAAAACATTTCGACTGGTAAAACACGTCTGTAACAATCTGCACACTTTAATACATTCGAATTAGAATATTTTACGCCCACAATGGCTGATGAAGAAGTAGAAACTAACATGGTCTCGGACTAATTCATTTTTTCAAGGCGGACTATTCCAGAAAATCTAGACATCGTAAGTAGAAGTCGGCCAAACCCCGAAGCTAGCTAGCTTTTCTCAGCACGGGAAAGGGTTTGTTCACCACTTTCAGACCAGTGCCTACAAGCGGTACCACTGGCTTAGAGCCTCTGAGAAGTCTCCACTGAAGGCACAGGTACCAAATGCACAGCCTGTCACTGGTGTAAATATATTTTAGCAGGTATATGTATTGGCCCTTTTTTTTTGGATATATGAAATTATATATATATTTTTTTTTTTAAGCTGTTGTTTGGGTTTTTTTTGCCTTTATTAATAGGACAGTAAGGGGACAGGAAAGGACCCAAGTCAGATTCGAACGCGGGTTACCGGAGAGCAGCTGTGCATGTGGGTGCCGGTGCCTAAAAATATATTTTTTATAGTATGAAAAAAACATTGTATTGGCTTCATTTGTTTTAGCTTGGCGAATAACTCTCCCACTTTCCCCCATTGCTTCACACTGTGTAATGTTGGTGTGTCGACTACACAAGCCACAAAGCACAGCATATCCTCTTTCAGTAAAAGGTCTACTGTTGTCTCTAATGGTTTTGGAAGTCTACGGTAAGCGAATAATCAATTCTTTCTCTGCTGAAAATTGGTTTTGTCTTTTAAGTCTGGAGTTCTTCCAGAAGCATCTTCTACCTGGCCACTCGACCAAGACAAATGGATCTGTACATAACTAGAAGCTATTAGCAGAGATCAATTTGTGCGTTCCATCAATGCTGTGTCTATATTTTTAATGCCCGAGAAAGGAGGTATCTTTGCCCAGAGGAGAGAGAGAAGAGAAGACGGAAGAAGTGTATGGAGGCTGCATCGTGCTTTCTAAGCACTTAGTCATGATTGCTCACCAGGTCTGATGAGTTAGTGTTTATCCTTAAAAGTGCAGGCAGCAGGCCGATGATCAGGTTACACTAAATCCTCTTAAGTAATATAATCACTTAAAAGGTCAATTTATTGATGTTTTTGTCAAAATGGTCAAAACCAAGGACCATTACAGCCTCAGGGACTTAAAAATATTCTTTAACACATAATCATCTGATCAATTATTAAAAAATAAGCTTAACTGTTACCTCCACGCTAATTGATTGTTCTTCCTTGTCAGCATTATAAAAGACATTAACAAGGTAATTATGTAGTCCTGTCGTTGTAAAATTGATCAGTCTCCAACGCATTACACCTTCTCTTCTCTCCTTCTCCTTTTTATCCCACCTAATTAAAGTTCTTTTAAATTTGTCACAATTTTCTATTAGTGTTTCATTTATATTCATCCCAGTTACTTTGCTTCAGCTAATATGTACAGTGTAGCTTCAAACAGTTCTGCCCTCTTTAATTTCTCCTTGAGATGGAGTCACAAATGCCCTGAGAAATGAAGGATCCAACCCTGAATTCATCCGTGTAGTCTGTTCAAATGAAGAACAGAGCGACAGCTTTTTAAGAAGTCATCCGCACCAAATTATTCCTGAGGAGCAGATTCAGGGTTTTATAATACACAGGAAGACAATGTTTCTCTGTCACAGCGTGCTTTTTGTTCGATCTTTTACTAAGTTCAAGACAACATCTAATACAACAGTTGTTTCGAACGTAGACAACAACACAACTACACACTTACTGTTTTTTTTTTTTACTTTATAAGAGAATGTTATTTAGGACATTTGTTAGCTAATAATATTTCATATCTGATAGCACATCCTTTGAATAAATGCATTTTTTTGTATTTATCCTAGTATTAATATAGTTCTTGCGGTACTTCCCATGATCAAAATGGGAGATGACAGAAATCACAATAAAAAAAAACACTCAAAATGCAACATTCTGCTGTTCATTAGCATATACTGCAAAAAATAACCATCTAAAAATGAGAAATGAAAGCATGATTTGTGAAGACACAGACAGTCAAATGACCTGTCTGTGCAGTGGGATAATTACACTTGTTGAGATTTCTTGAAATAAGAAAACGTATCTAGGTTTTAAGAACAAAAAGTCTTAAAATAAGCATTAAAACTCTTATTCCAAACATTGGATTAAGACTAGTTAACTTAAACTAGTTCATAAATCATGTTTTTAACAGTTTGCTTTTTTTAATTTGTTTGATTTTAAACCTAGAGTTACTAAACAGGTGAATTCCTCCTAATTTAAGAATAGGATTTATATATATTCTGTCTTAAACTGAGCCAAAGCATTTAAACCCAAAACAATTTATATATTACAGCTAAAATAAAGTCTCAAAAAGCACAGTGCATCAAACAATGTCTCTTATTGTAATTATGCTCAATTTGCAGGTAAAATAACTAACTTAAACTTTAAACTATACTTGTGACTCTTGACTAGATAAGGAGTTTTGCAGTGTATATTTGGACTATATTCTGTCTGTAGCAGGAAAAATAATGTATTTGCATACAAGATACCTTCAATAAACCTTCCTGTTGTTCTCAAGTTTAAAAAATTTCTTATTAAAAACGTGATTTTATTTTATATAATTGCTTAAAATAAAAATAGTGTAACTCAGAATTAGGCGATATATCTTTTTATTTCTAGTTTCTTTATAAACAGAAGGAAAACACTTTAATCAGAAGGATTTTGCTAGTGTCTGAAATTGCAGAATTCCTCTTGTGGGAGGTTGAAAAGAGCCAACCGCTATGGTTCTATCGAGGGACGGCAGAAAAACATCCTGACCAGCTGTCTTACCGTTTGGTACAGGCAGTCCACAAGCGACCTAAATGAGTTTCTGACATTAAACAGCAGCAGCAGATTGTAAGCACAGCTGAAAAGCTCATCAGAGTCTCTCTACCAACCAGCATCGCAACTGCTAAAACTGCTAAAACCCATTTCATCGACTTCTCATCGTGCTAAGAGGCAGTAGTGCAGCAGTGTCTGTTTTCCCACCAGTTAACAGTATACCTAAGGCAGCGAGATTCTTTAACACCCTGAACTCAAATGGCTCTTGCTACATGACTTAAATTTATTAACCTGCGCTTATTTTACACTGTTGTACACTTGTGCCTTGACTTACGGGTATAATTTGTTGTGTGACGGAGCTCGTAACTCAAATTACTTGTACGTCAAACCCTTTTTTTTCATTGAAATTAAATTAAATGCCATAAATCTGTTTCGGGTCCCCTGAAAAAACATAGCAAATGTTTTTGGTACATGTTTTTAAAAAAGAAAAATAAACTTATAAATAATAATTATTGTATGAAAAACAATACAATAGGATGTACTGCAGTAAACTGGTTTTATTAAGTATAATGTACAGCATTTACCTTGGAGATCAGACGACTCCACTTGCTAACGCACTTGCTAATGTGCATGTCTGACTAGCTATCGAGTGAGACACAGGATGCTGGGCGGATGTTACGGCGTTCACTGTGGCGTCACTCGTAAGTCAAGCTACCACTGTATTTGCACTTATTGTTTCATTTTGTTCCAATGTATACAGTACAATCTACATAGAGAAAATAGCCATAAGATTCGATTAAAAAACATCGCCCAAATAGCCCAGTCACCCGACGCCTTAACTACTAATTACGAAATAAAACATTATTCCTCTGAATGATATATCTGCATTCTGATTCGCTGTTTGTCGAATAATTGTTGAATGAGCCATTATGACATATATGAATTGTCATCCTGGAAGAGAACGCTCCGTTAAATTCATTATAAGATAAAGATAATCATACAGAAGAACTCTTAGTGGCTCTTTCCCTTCATAAGACAATAAACTCTAACACGACCAATCAAATTCTGCATTATGACAGAGTGGCAGAGCATCTGTTGCATTCCAGACCCTCCTTATTAGAGAGGAATCACTGGAGGGAGACCAAACAAATGATAATGGAATTAAATGAAGCAGGGAAATGCTTATTTATAGGATTTGGATGAGAAGAGTAATCACTTCATAAGACCCAGCACTAAATCACCCACACCTAATTGAATTGCCAAGGAACACCAGTGTCATAAAAGTAAATTGAGCAAACGTGTTTCATTAAAGCTCTGATGGAAGCTAAATGAATCGAGTCTCTTCAAATAAAAACACATCACAATGTTGTTTGGAATAAGAAACCCAATCAGGCTGAAATGCAAATAATATTTTTTTTTTTTCCTTTAACTTCTTCTCGATTTTGATCTTTCACTTGTTGATGTTGTGCGATATTAAAAACAGTGTTACCGATTTTAAAGACGCCGCACTGTCTTTCCAGCTCCCCTAAACTACACAAATAAATACAATTTATTATTATTTTCTTTAAGGCGTTCTCACTTTCCACTTCTCCCTAGCTTTCTCTCTCTCTTGCTTTCTCACCAGCTCTTCAATGTTTCCTTTTTGTCAGGTGACATAATACAGTAAACACAGTAGTCGAGTCAGGACCTTGGACAGCGTCCAAGATTGTCTGAATCACACTGAGTTCTGTAAAAGAAAAGAAACCCCTCTGTCTGGCCTAGATTACACATTTACAGTGAGCAAACAATGTGTCATAAACACTGGGGAAGAAAAAGGGTTACGGAATTTGACTTCATTAATAAAGAATTTCCTACATTCATGCAAATGGCTGCCATCACGCAACAGAATACAGTGTGAAACGTATGAAACATGTGTGTGTCTCTGACACTAAACAAAAAATAATGTAAAATAACATTTAGGTTACAGCTTGTTCCTAACTGCAATCGCATTAAAGTGCAACTGCTAATTTATACATTTGCATATGTTTTGTAACAGATGTCTGATCTCAGATGATCCAGCAGTTGCTGCTAGTATTAAATGTTGACTCATATATTGCAAATATGCAAATGTAGAGTCTGGCATTTATCTCAGGGTTTGACAGAGACATATTTAAGGCAATTAGCTACTTCCTACGATTGGTGAGGTTATTGCGCTCATTAAAAGTCTAATGAATTCAACGCAGTGATTTGCATGTCAGGATTAACAAAATAATTTCTTTGGCATTTCTTAAGCAGTTAAAGCATGAACTTGACCCATGATTTAATTATTACAGTGCAAAATACATCACATTAAAGTGTTTGGCAGACATCCTTATCCAGAGCGACTGGGTAATAAGGTTTAAGGGCCTTGCTTAGAGGCTCAACAGTAGTTAGCTTGGTGGTGACAATCTTCCAGTTAGCAGCCCAGCACCTTAACCACTAAGCTACCACCATCCCACACTGCAAACTATTTTATATGCTTCTTGGCACTAGATATACAGACGAAGATCAACATTTGTTTTTTCTTAAACAAATAAGTGTTTAATTTTTTCATTAAATGACATAAACCTTAGTAAACTAAATATAGGAGCAAATCAGCCCTAGGCATTAACTTGCCAACAATAAAATTTTCTCTTCTGGGTTTTTTAATAATTGATAACAGAAAACAGGAAGAGAAAAAGCCAATACGGCAAACGGCAGTAAATTTCGTTCACATCTGTTAGCTGAATAAGAGCATTTTTAAAACATGCAATCAATAGTTAGAATGTCAACCTGAAATCCTGCTTCTTTTCCTACACTCTCAGGAGGGCTTCTCGGCACTTTCCGAAATCAATGTAACTTGTGCATGTGGTTTGTGATTTTTTTTCTAATTAGCTACTGTTTCCTGACTTTTAAATGTATTACGGTAAATCACGCTCTGAAGTCACATTCACATAAAACTAAGAGACTGCAATTATCAGCTGTTTTATCAAGGTTTTTGAGCGATAATGTCTGATATTTTTTTTGTAAATGTTTTCTAATACAATTTAAGATGTAGTTTAAAGTAGTTTTTTGGCTATATTGGTCTTTAATAACTAAGCTAATATTGTATTTTTATTAGGTCACTAAAGGCCAAATATCACCTCTCTAAGCTCTACATAGAATGTGTCACCTTACAATATGATGGAACATCAGGTGAAGTAAGTTCTGATAAAACAATCAGTAAAATGTAATTCATCACCCTTTGCTATGCATGTAAAGTTTAAGATCATGTTATGGCAACAACGTTTTACCCCATTTGCTTAAGCAATAATGATTAATTAAGTGTGTGTGTGAGGAGGGGTTTGCATATTATTTTGCTTTTCTAATAACAGGCAGTCCTTGTTGCACCTGTCAATAGGTTTTTTTCATCAGTGTCAGTAAGACAATTTAATTTTTATTAAATGCACGTCAAAGGCTTTGTAGCATATTAAAAGTGATGCAATATTATTGCTTCTAATCCCTTCTGTCTTTACCAGCTCATCGGCAGACTTTCATAGAAGCTGTTAATATGACAATGAAGGTTTGGCCATTTTGCATTTAGGTGTTAACGAAGTAACACAACACACCACATGTGTATGATCAAATAGAGCCTATTTTAGAAATGCTACAACATAAAAAAAAGCAAAGAATTGCAATTGGTTTTTGATGTGTTCTTTGTCTCCAATCTGCTTAGATACAAAAAAGGAAACCCAGGTGCATTTTTCAAAGACCTGTTTGCTGCTGGTTTAATTTCCTGGTAACAAAATAGGCCAAAGAACCACACAGGCTACCATTTTACACTGTAAATGCCTTGAAATACTTTTTTTTGCATGAAATGTCTACTTCATAGAAATGTGAATACACTTTTTTTATTCATGAGCCAAACGGAGGAAATACGACAATAAAACCACGGAATGACATCATCCAGCTTACATGGGCGTAAGATGCTGTGTACAATCAGAGGTTCAAACCAAACGCCGTGTTAAAAAGTCTCCAGGCCTTTATTATTTATACTCTAAATATATCTCTGATCATTTAAGTTCACTTCTTCTAAAAGCAGTTCAATAGCATGTACTTACTTGCCCACTTCCCATGAAAAAAATGGAGAAATGCGTTAACACATTCTGCTTATTATTTAGCCAAAAAAGGAGCGACCTTCAGGGCCAAATCGCAAATGATTGTCAGTGCAGATTAGTCGGATTTGTAACTTTCTCTTAGTTTTTAACACTCCAATTCTCTGTTCCTCCAATCTACAGGGAATATGTCCTCGTAGGCTGGTGGTGAGTCGTTAGCAAGCGGGTAGGAAAACCCAAACACGTGGTGAAGCTCGTTTTGGGCAGGCGCGTAGCCGGGAAGTTCGATAGACGGGTGCCCGCTTTTTCGCGCCTCTGCACCGTCTCCACGCTCCTGAGAACCGCACACTGCTAGGCTGATATAGGAAACCGACCTAAAGTCGGCGGCAACTGTGAGCTCGCGTTCCTCGACCAGCAAGACGTCGCGCGGGCTGCGCCTATGCGCTCGGCGCCTCCTGTAGAACTGCGCCGCCTGGTAGCGCTTAATCACCACCAGGTTTACGAGCCCAATGAGGCACTCGAGCGCGTTGAGTACAGTGGAAGCCACCAGGCCGCGCTGGTAATCCTTAAGGCGCCCGCAAGCCGCTGGTACATCCACTGTGTCTAGGCAGTAGCGCGAGTACTTCCGTTCCACGAGAGACACGGCGTCGCCATCCACCACTGCGCCCGAGAACGCTGTGAGCACGCCGAGCAGAAACACAAGAAGCCCAAAAAGGAAAAAATTGCGACACCCAGCTTTGCCCCTGCAGCAGAGCAACGCCATGGCCAGTAGTGCCTGTCCAAGTCCGAGCAGGATTCCGGAGTAAAATGCCCCAGCAGCCGCGCTCAGCTGAAAGTGCGCCTTTACTTTGGCTCCCAGAGAGAGACACTCGAACCCGACCACTGCCGCGCTCACGGCGCACGCGAACAGCAGGCTGCTGGAGACCACGGCGCACGCTCCTTTGCCACTCAACTTCATTATAATCCTCCTCTGCCTCGTCCGGTCCGTCTCCCTCCTTCATCCTCCTTGGTCGTCTTCTCCAGCTCTTCTTGAAGTACCTTCACACTGGGACATGACTCGCAGATAGCTGCTCGTAGAACGGAGGATGTGCGGAGCCACGTGCCGTGCCGCCGTTTGCCACCGCTTCCCCAACGGATGAATAATTGATGGGCAGGGCGCGCTCCTTCTGCCGTAACAGCCGCCCAAATTTAGCTTAAAGGTAGCGATTACCTTCATGACCTACTCCCGCCATCCACTTCCGTAGGGCTTACTCATGAAGACCGAGAGGAAAGATGCTCCCTCCTGCTTTTACAGCCCTCCAGCGCGCGCCGCCGTGAGCGAGCGCACATCAGTGAAACTAGCTTTCAGTCTGAGCTTTGAACTCACTCCACTCCGACTGGCTGCAAACTCGAGAATGCGACACATAGTGATGCTTTCTTTCACTGCTTCCCCATCCTTAGTGTTTCAGATGCTTCTCATACGTTAAACCTCTATAGGATATGTAACCAACACTTTAATTAATAATAAGATTAAAGATAAACTTTATATTACTGTTTATGCATTTTAAGTCTCTGTCTAGGATTAGCGGTGCTGTGAGAGCTGTCCGTGGTACTGAAACACTCCCATGGTTTTTAGGCGGAGCTGATTGGCTTTTAAAGGAGTGGTCAGTGGTGGAAAGTAACTAATTGCAAATATTTTTCTTATAGTACTTGAGAATTCTTTGAGTATAAATACTGGGCATCACGCTGGCTTAGTGGTTAACACAGCAAGAAGGTTCCAGGTTCGATTCCCTTCTTTCTGTGTGGAGTTTGCATGTTCTCCCTGTGCTTGTGGGGGTTTACTCCAGGTACTCTGCTTTTCTCCAACAGTCCAAAAACATGTACGTTAGGTTAATTGGTGATTCTATATTGTTTATAGGAGTGAGTGTGAGTGTGTGTGTGGCCCTGTGATGGACTGGCGACCTGTCCAGGGTGTACCCCTCCTGCCTTTTGCCCTTTCAGAGATGGCTGCGATAGACTCCAGCAGATCCACGTGATCCCGAATTATGGAATAAGAGGTTATAGAAGAGGAAAGAATGCATGAGTATAAATACATTGTAGTACTTGAATTGTTATAAGATAAATTATTCAATTGCACTACATTTGTTTTTTCACAAAAAGTAAAAAAATATATATGCTTTTAAGTTGTGAATCATTTGTTGGTGGTTTATATATTGTAGTTTTTATAGGTTAAATACTGAGCTTATGTCTTTTTAAGAACTGAGTATTAATTTTTTTTTTTAAATTTGTTGTTTATAACATTTATTAGTCCAATTCTTTTTTTTTTTACAGCCTGACACTTATGTAGGGTTGGGAATTATTGAAATGATAGCAATTCTGTTTTTGTTGCAAACAGTAACAGCCAACAAAACACTTAAACGAGGAACTTTAGCCTATAATTTTACCAAAGTATAACATACAGACAGAAAAAAACAAGTACAGTAAATAGTAATAAAATAAGAACAAATAAATTCACTAACCCATTTAAAAGTCGTGTGTAAAACCAACTCTTTTATAAAGCAAAGCCAGGGCGGTTTTAAACAGCTCTCAAAGTTAATAAATGATTTTTTTTTATGGATCACTACTTTTTGTGAGCAAAATAAAAACAGTCTAAAAACAGTCTAAAAAAACATCTAATATTAAAAGAATTTATAGCAAAAAAGGGGGAAAAAAACCCGAATCTTTTAATCTGATGTAAATGTTTTTTATTTCTCAGGGCTAAGGGGTAAACGCTTTTTGCACACATGAGAACAGCCTGGAAAAGCGTATACACCCAGTTACTTTATTAAGTACATCTACCAGTGTTTATGGAAGGCATTAACAGAGATGTCAGACCTTATAAAAATACTTTGCTGAACCCTATTGCATTTTCTGTTACCCAAAATAATCAGAGATAAAAAATAAAAAAAAATTAGCCAAAATATTATGCAATGTTATGTAAATGCTTAGCATTAATTAGCTGCATTAATAATTATGTAAATAGGAAGGTCCTCACAAAGATAGTAAGCCAAACATGCATGTTTGTCACACACAAGTCTGAAATGAAAATGAGGATAATTCCTACAGCATTTCTGTTTCAGCCTTCTGCAAAGTGAGATTGTTTATATTCCTTTTAATTAACTGTTTTTATTTATCAACCCAATACATTCTCATTAAAAGAGTTTAAACTGTAGAGAGAAGCTCTAATTTCAGTTCTAGCAACCAACAATTATTCCCATGAGGGAGCTAATCACAGCAATTAAGCCAAGCTGCAGGTGTCAGCATGTCTCTGGCTTTTCTTTGGTTCAGGCTTCTTAAGATGCAGCAACTGTACCGCACTCACAAAAAGTGTTTCAACTACATTCTCATACACACACTTAAAAAATTGCACTCTTTAGGGTAATTATAGCACCAGTCTGTTTTGTTGGCACAATTACTCTTTGTGTAAAAGCACAGGAAATCTCCAGAGTAAACACAGCCATTACAGTTGCAAGCTGTTTTTTTTCCCACCCAAGAGATGAAACAAGAAACAAACATGAGTGTAAACTAGCCCTATGATACGGAAAGGTATTCATTTTCTTTTAATAATTTCGGGCAATTAAGAACAGATGAAAAAACAACTGCCCAGTACTAATTTAAATTAAATATAACTTACTTGAGGGCAGCACAGTGGATTAGTGGTTAGCACTATTGGCTTAGAGCAAAAAGGTCCTCGGTTCAATTCCCTGGCAGGGGCCTTTCTGTGTGGAGTTTGCATGTTCTTCCCGTGCTTGTGTGGGTTTACTCTGGGTTCTCTGGTTTCCTCCTAAAGTCCAAAAACATGTATGTTAAGTTGATTGGTGATTTTAAGTTGCCTATTGGAGTGAGTATAAGTGTGTGTGACCCTGTGATACCCTCCAGGGTGTACCCCTCCTGCCTTTCACTCTTACAGAGACGGTTGGGATAGACTCCAGCAGATCACTGTGACCCCAAATTCGGGAATAAGCAGGTATAGAAGAAGAATGAATGAATGAATAACTTTCATATATACATAATATTGACCAACTAAGTTGTTTAAAAATTATGTAAAATGTTTGCTGTATTGTCCAGACAAAAATAAAGCACAGTATGGATTCTTTTCCATGTACCCCTTATGTGATTTATCTATATGAAGATTCGACAGAAAGAAAGTTTGCTTTAAAAGATGGCAAGCTTATAACAACAAGGCAGGTTTACGAGTTTATGTAGCAGTTGGCGTTTGATGAGTCTTATACTAAATCTTATTAAAGGCACATTATCAGCTAGTGCCAGATAATTTAATGAACAGCAGCTACGCAAAGCAGCCATTTTTTATACCCATCCCGAGGTATCCAGATACTGTGCCAGCGCTGGTAGACCTTTAGTGAGAAGAGGCGAGAACCCTGCGAGCATTCTGAGGCATCCACAGATTGCCAGCTGGATTATGCCTTTCAAAGATTTCTGACTGTATACGATTATAGTGTGTTAACAAACACATGCTGTGTCACCCAAATAAGGATGGGTTTCCTATTGAGTCTGGTTCCTCTCAAGCTTTTTTCTTACTTCATCTTAGGGAGTTTTACGCTTGCCATAGTCGCCACCAGCTTGCTCATTAGGGACAAACTTACATTTTTCACTGTTACTGCATTCTGTGCAAAGCTTTGAGAATATGTCTGTTGTTAAAAGTGCTACACAAATTAAATGAAATTGAATGGAAGAATATATACCATTAATTTATTAATTTATTCATCTTCTATACCCGCTTATTCCCTAATTCAGAGTCACGGGGATCTGCCGTCTCTAAAAGGGCGAAAGGCAGAAGGTTTACCCTGGACAGGTCTAATATATACCAGGTATTAATAATTCTAGTAACTGTACTAATTAAAACTCTGGATCATGGTATGAAAAAGATCTTTCTGGCAGAGGATATGGTGAATAGTATCTTTGCATGCATCTTTGAATGCTTTGCAGAGCAGAATAAACCGAGGAAAAACCCGAACCTTGAAATCATTATTTGAGGTATCAGGCACCAGCATTTAGCTTGATTAACAGATTATTATTGATGTTGGTTGTGCCGACCAGCAGGGAAGTATTACCGCGAATAATAATAGTCCATTTGGTCAACGGCTATTAAGAATTCAGTACAAGGACAACCAAATATACACCAAGCAGAATGGACAGTCCGTATGACCCAGCATTTGTCTACAGTTTACACTCATTTGCACTTGCTGAACATCACATTCAAGATTCAGTTTTCAAAAAAAAATGTTGGAACGTGGCTCTGAAAATTTACGATTCTTGTGTTTTGAAAGTATTAGTGAGATCAGGGATCGAGTTTATTCCAAAAGATTGAGGTCAGGACTCCGACATCAATAAAATCAATACTTAATGGACATTGCTTTGTGCTCAGGATTATTGGTAGATTCAATGAAAAGAAACTGCAATGTTACAGCTTGAAAAGACTTTCCCTAAAGATGAGGTTCTTAACATTTAGGGCAAAAGTTTAAAGAAGACCAACATAATCAGGTGTCCACAAACGTTTGGCTATAATATTGTAGCACATTTTGCTCGAAGTAAGCAATAAGTCATGAAAGCATTTCTGAAAGAGAAACGCTCTGCTTCACGATGCAGCCAAACCTTTGTAAGAATTTCCCTGGGGTGCCAAGTAAAGAACATTTAAAAGTGCTGGATTAAGCTATTTTCCCTGAGAGTATAGAGCGTTGACATTCTTTGACATTTATGCTGTAGTCTTAAACGAGAGAGAGAGAGAGAGAGAGAGAGAGAGAGCAAAAGTGCAGTATCTAGTTGGTCTATTCAATTTAATTCTATTCGGTTCTATTTGTTTTGTGCTTCTAACAACAGACATTGTCTCAAATCAGCTTTACACAGAATGCAGTAACAGTGAAAAAGTGTAAGTTTGTCCCTAATGAGCAAACTGGTGGCGAGTGTGGCAAGAATAAACTCCCTGAGATGAAGTTAGGAGAAACCTTTAGAGGAACCAGACTTAATAGGGAACTCATTCTTTTCTGGGTGAACAGAATACAGAATATTGTAATAATTAAATGTAAAGTCAATTGTAGCCTTGGGTCAGTGGAGCAGAGTGAGTCCCAGTCCATCCTTGAAGCTTCTCAAAATCGAGGAAAGAGGCAGGAACCTGGTCGCTGGGACCGCTAGGAAAGACAGAAAGAGAAAGATTATTAAGGGTATTGTTATGTAAGTGTTGTGTAAGATTTTAGAACATATTGTGTAGATTGGCAAGACTAGCTATGGCAGCATAACTAAACGGGAGAGCTAGAAGTTAAAACAGACATAAGGGATCGTCACACCACCATCAACAAACCTGAGTACACCTGCAGGAGTGGAGGAATGACAGAACACTCTATATCCATGATCCTCTTTAGTTCTTAAGGATTTATTTCTATATCTTAGGTCTAATTAGACTATGTATGTGCTGTGCAATACACTTTCAATAAACTTGGTCATTTTGGGTCATTATTTTGTTGCATGATAACTTAACAATTCTTTCTTCTTGGTAATTCGATCAAATTGAAGGCTTTTCGCTGTAAACTGGCACAAAGAAAGTTGTATAAAAATCTGTTTTTATTCTGCGGCACTTTTGTGACTTCTCTTTGTGTGTCTTTTTTGGATTCCACGATTTTAGATCACTGAGAAATTCATCAGATGTCCTAAAAGGTTGATACCTGATGTCTTTGTTGCCTGTAAACTATGATTTTGACTGTAAACTCTCACTTTTGAGCCCAGAACGCTTGTTATCATCTGGTTTCCGGTGAAGTCCTTTTCTTTGTCATGTATGCACTGCCATGAAGTTTGGCGATTGCCTATACCGTAAATGGCCATCTTGCATATTCACCTTCAGATGCGTTCCTTAAGTTTGGTTGACGCTCAGTCTTCCTTTGGAGTCTTCTTACTTTTTGATGCATTTGTTTGTAAAACCATAAAACATTGCCTATCGAAAGGACCAGCATTTCGACTCACAGATCAGACTCGATTTCGGACACTACAGCGACTCTCTGTCTCTCTCTCTCTCTTTCTCTCTTTTGGTTAATTTTCCACACTTTGCAAATTATGTCATTATCTTACTGTTGAATAATAATTTGCATGTTTTGCTATATTACTGCGTCCAAGCCTACCTGGAAAGACCTTAAGTTAAGTTGCTAAATGGCACATTTCGGGTTTTCTTGGCAGCTCTTATGTTTTTCTTGGCCCACATGTTCAGTGTCTGCCCGTTAGTGCACCAGTGGTGTCTTTCTTTTTTCCAAATTGCTGTATTGGCTGTGCCGAACGCTTTAGCTATGCCCAGTGCTTTGATCGATTCTTTCTCTCTTCTCAGCTTCAAAGAGGTAGGACTCTATTTATGTAGAAGAGAAAACAAACAGCGCTATAAAACAAACTGGGGCCATAGCCATACTGTAGATTTAATGATTATAGTTCAACAACCAGCAGTGATAAAGGATATAAAGGAGTAAGAAAATGAAGCTGCTGCACCTTTCACTCTCTCTCGTTCTCTCTCTCTTACACACACACACACACACACACACACAATTTCCAATAAGGCATCAGGTTGCTATGGTGGAAAATGTTAGAAGAGAAGAAGAAAAAAGCAGAGACAGACTATCATGTTCTCTTGAGTACATATATCCATGTCTGACAGCTGCGCTGAAACGTTCCTCGGAGAATCAAACAGAAGGCTGGAGAAGCGCATTACCTTGCTTGTGTGTCCTTTGTTCTAGAAATTAGAGTTTGCAATTAGGATAGACGTTCATATGGTTATGATATTACACAACAAATCCAACACTTGACATGCAGGTGACACAAATGTTATATCCATAAAATCAATATAATTATATCAAATACAGGAAAATGAGCCTATTTTTCTTGCCTTTGTTACTATTACAACATTTGGCAGACGTACTTATCCAGACATCTGTTTTATACAACTAAGCAAGTTGGGTTAAGGACCTTGCTCAGGGGCCCAACAGCAACAACTTAGTGGTGCTGGAAATCAAACCCCCGATCATTCAATTAGCTGTCCTGCACCTTAACCACTGAGCTACAACTTTCCCTTATTATTATTATTATATTATTATTATTATTATATTGTTATCAGGTCCGGTTAGAAGGGTCAACCACAGAAGGGTGGGCAGACATATCCCAGGTGGGCAATTTTTGGGGGTGTTGAGGAGATAGATTCTCTGTAAAAACCAACTAATTAAAAAGATGAAATAGCAAAATTATTGTTGTACTAATATTCTTGCTTGGGCTTTAAGAAGACAATATAAACACAAATATGTTTTTGAAATGTTTAACGAAGGATTATTTTCAACATCCAGAATGAATAATGACTGGACTAATAAACACAAATCAAGGCAATATTATAATCTTTATAAAGTTTTTAGATTTTTCCACACATTATGAATTATGTGACTGGATCAGCGTCTCCGTAATCTTTTACAGACTGGCAAGCCGCCTCGTCTCGCCTCGCCTTGCAAGCGTAGACCATGCTATTACTTACAGCCAATCAAAAATAGGAAACTGTTTGGTTTTGCATTGTGATTGGTTGGGGATTTCTACACCCCTTATTTAAACCTCTTACGACAGAGCCAGCCTTGGACTGCTTTTATCAAATCACAAATCATACAAAAGGAAATAAAAACGTATTTGTATATCGCTGTCTTTACTAAATTTTGATTGGGTGGGCAAAATCCTCTAGCTGGCCTCTGATTTTTATTACTATTATTATTACCATCATTATTAACTCTTGCATATTGCAACAAAACAAATTGCTTCATAAAACATCACACAATTAAATCTAATAATGAAGCCGCTGAAAAAAATAGGAACAGCTCCGACTCTGATTTCTTACATATAATAATGTACTTTCTTTTAAATTTCCACAGCATTTAAGGAATAAAGGAATAGCAAGCACCTATTTAACCCAATTTAATGGCTTCCTAGCTAATACACTAGTAATATATAATAGTAATAGTATATATTTACTGTTATAGTCCTATTTATGGACACACGGTGGAATTAGAATAAGGAATAAAACACTACGGCTTGAAATACAGCTGGGATCCAGAAACGTGCAGGATTTAATAAGGTTCTGAAATGAGCATCAGTGAACTCATTGAAATTCCTTCCCTGTGCTTGAGAACAGATAAGGGCTTACCTGTCCTGCGTCATGAAGAGCTACATTTGTCACACACACGCTGAAAAATAATCAGAGCCCAGAGACACAATTGTGAGCTAGCAACTATTGTTTAATATATCAAAAGTTATGAAATTTGCATTGCTATTATTAGGCAGACACCATCAATCAGCACGACTTACATTTATCTGTCTTTTATTATCCAACCGGGCAGTTGAGGGTTAAAGGAATTTGCTCAAGGGCCCTTGGTGGTGTTGGGTATTTAAACCTATGACCCTCTGATCATCAGTCTAACATCTTTCTCCCATACGAAATTAATTTAATATGGTAACGCTAGCATTTTTTAGTTATTTTGCATTTATACATCACCCACAGATGGACGATTTCACACTATAGGTTCATTTTAAACCATGTTTTAGACCAGGATGGGTGATTGACTCCTTGGCAATTAATAATGTATTGTATTGGTAACATTTAGAGACAGAAATCGTCTCTTGCAGACCTCCTCTGATGAGTTTCTACCTCATTTACTTTCATGTACCTGCCATTTCCCTTGGTGGCTATAAAAAGCATAGTCGAAACATCCACTTACAGAAATTCGAGACTTGCGTGCTCTAAAATTTAGAAAATCGAGTAGTAAATCCAACCATTTCACAACCTGTATAGTGCTGTAACAGATGTTTCTGCCATAAAGCAGCTGGATCTAGTTTTCGAGCTTTATTGATGATGTAAGATATATAGGTAGCAAGGAAAAATGCTCTGAATTAATTTCCTTTAAAAAGGGGGGGGTATAAATCTTGTAACTGAAAAAAATCTTCTAAACTACAACTTTACATTTTATATCCAAATAATATTAATACAGGGGCAGCACGGCCGCGTAGTGGTTAGCACTGTTGCCTCACAGCAAATACCTGGGTTTGATTCCCAGGCAGGGGCCTTTCTGTGTGCAGTCTATATGTTCTCCCTGTGCTTGCGAAGGTTTACTCCAGGTTCTCCGGTTTCCTCCCACAGTCCAAACACATGTATGTTAGGTTGATTGGTTGGTGATTCTAAATTGAACATAGGAGTGAGTGTGTGTGTGTGTGTGTAGCCCTGTGATGGACTGGCAACCTGTCCAGGGTGTCCCCCTTCCTGGCTTTTGCCTTTTCAGAGACGGCTGGGATAGACTCCAGCAGATCCCTGTGACCCCGAATTAGGGAATAAGCGGGTATATAAAATGACAGAATATTAATATGCTGTATAAAATAAGTGGAAATCTTTTTAGGCATGGGTGTTTTCTGTGCTCCGTCCTTGCATTAGGGCCAGCGATGCTGAAACTTTCTTGCATGGGGGGCAGATCATATAGTGTTGTTGGAATTTCCTCTCCTCCCAGATCACACTGTCAGTCAAGATTCAATAATCTCTCTGAATTCCAAACACTGCCCAAAACTCAAAACTTATTTTCCTAATGTTAACTTTCTTAGGTAGATTTTTTTTTTATTCTGTCTTATGTTGTCCCATCTATTTATTACACTTTGGATGTCTGATGTTCTTTTTATTTTACTGTTTGATGTTATTCGCTCATTTCTGATGTTTATTCTAAAGTGTCCTTGAGCTCCGAAAAGTAGCTATATACATAAAAATGTATTGCATAAAATTTTTTATTGTGCAGTGTTGTTTTCCTTCTTATTCCGAGTTCAGCGTCACCACCAGATCCAGTCTGTATCCAGTCCAGTTGGTGGATCAGCACTTACAGAGACGATAAGCTCAAAAGGCAGTTTCCCAGTGATGACCTTGTCTTCTAGACGGCCATCCAGAAAAGACCACAGAGACTTTGCTGCTGCAGGGAATAACCGTCTGGTTTCTGCCAAGGTTTTTTCTTTATTCTGCCACGGATGCAGTTTTTTCTGTCTGGCTTCTGGCTTGTTAGGAACTTTTAATTTACATATATTAATTAAACTGAACTGAGTGTTTTAGTGATTTTTCAATATTGTCTTATTTGATTCTGCAAAGCTGCTTCGACACAAGCTTTATTGTTAAAAGGTGCCATATCAATAAAGGTCACTTGACCTGACTAGTGCAAATCTTTAACGGCTCCATGCAAAAACATCCACCAAATCAGACCTTCAGTTATCAATGCGGAGCTCCTGCATGAGAATGAATTAGGCTGATCAGTAAGAAGACATGGCATTGTTTAGGTGTAAAGGGCAACCGAGAGCTGTAGTTATGCAGGACACAGGAGGTAATTCGAAGGGTGCGGCTATTCATGAAGAAATAATAGGCTTACATCAGTCAGACCGAACTAAGAGTGACAAATGAGGCGTGTAAAAGTGTGAAGGTGATGTTCAGTGCTGCTCTGGCTATATCTTAATAGAGATAATCGAGCTATTTCAGGGTAAAACACTATTATTTACATTTACTGCCTTTTTCCAGAACAACCATAAGTCCAGGAGAAGCAAAACAATATAAAACGAGCAACAAGAGAGACATATATATTTTTCTTTCATTAAAAGTGCTAGTTTATGGAATTGGAGTAGAAAGTAGGTCTCTTTTGGCTCTCGTACCCGCTGTTTTACAACAGACAGTGAGTCAGAGGTTCTGACATCAATGGGGTGGGTTTTTTTTTTTTTTTTTACCACCCCAGCCCACAACCAAAAAGATTACTGAAGTGTAGCTACCTTGTGCTTTGAGGGATTGTGGAATCAGTCAAGCAGTGCCTGAGGAATTGTGGAAGTGTGATGCAATGCCTCAAGCAATACAACCTGAAAGGTTGGAATCAGCGGCATGATGGATCATTTGCAGATGAAGGAAGTCTCCTTTTCTTTAACATAGTCGGTTTTAGCACAGGTCAGACTAGTTTATAACTGAAAAAAAAACCTTATAATAATAGAAAGTATTTTAAAATTGTAGCCCCATCCAGCTGTTCCTGAAGCAGATGCAGGCCTGGAGAATCGGGTACAACTATCAGAACTCACTAGGCACCGATTGTACAAGATTGTGTGTGACCTTAAACAACTCCAAGCTAACAGACAATTTTTTTTAGGAAAAGTGATCAAGACCCCATCTCCACTCTGGAACTGTCTGACCCTTCCTGGTGACCTGCCTCAGGTTGATGATCGTCACATCACTATGGTGACTGAGACGCTCCAGCTGTTTTCTGAGGACTTGTGACTACAGTTGCTTACACACACAGTGTGACTGAATTATTCCTGCTACCTGTTTTTCACCCAAATGAGCATGGGTTCTCTGTCGAGTCTGGTTCCTCTGAAGGTTTCTCCCTATTCCGTCTCAAGGAGTTTTTCTTTGCCACCGTCGCCCTCAGCTCGCTCATCAGGGACAAACTGATTTCTGTTTCATAAGCATTTCATAATTATCTTCGATTGTGTACAGATGCTTTGTGACAATGACCATTATAAAAACCGATAAACAAATAAAACTGAATTGAATTAAGATCCGAGCTAGAATAAACTATATTGGAAGAATGTGAAATACGGCTATTTTTTTTTAGATTTCTGCAGAATTTACCAAAAAAAAGACAAGTCCTGCACTTACCAGCTCTCGGTACTAGTATTACCCAGCATCACTTCTCTTCCCTGCCTCTTGCTCAAACAGAGAGAAAAATAACAGAGGACTTCTTATACTGCAGCTTGTTAAACTAGGTGAAAAGAGTTGCAGTCGAATTAAAGGGAAAGTCTTTGCTTGGCGTGTATCCAGAGAGAGAGAGAGAGAGAGAGAGAGAGAGAGAGAGAGACACTGCTCTAAATTCTCCCGCTCTCTCCCGCACGACCTGCGAGGAGGCATCGACACGCTCCAATACAGCAGTCAATATTCCAGGCCTGTTTACAAGAGGAAATGAGATGAAAATGAGATCCTCTCTTTCACGCACTTGTGAATCTCAGATGAATCCATTACCACAGGACACAATGTGCTAAAAGCAGGGAAAGCTAGAAAACTGTGACATGGAAATTAAAAAACTAAAAATCCTATTTTATCTATCACTCTAGCTATCTCTCCATCACTATATATATATATATATATATTAATCGCTCCATCTATCTATCTATGTATCGCTCCATCCATCTATGGCTCTATCTATCCATCTACTGCTCTATCTATCGCTCCATCTATCTAGCACTTTATGCATCGCTCCATCTATCTATCTATCTATCATAATATCAATCACAATATCTAGCTAGCACTCTTTGTATCACTCCATCCATCTGTCCATCCTTCTATTTATCCATCTATCTATTTATTTATTTATCCATCCATTCATCAATTTATCTATCCATTTATCCATCCATCCATCCATCCATCGCTCTACCATAGCAGAAAATCTGGACTCTATTAATCATCAAGACAAAAGTGTCAGAGGTTCTAGGAAGTCATGGATTTTTGTTGTTGAAGTTTTTTTCTGATAAATAAAATGAAGGGCATTTTAATAGGGTGAATTTAATTACTTTAGAAAAGATGTTAAACTAAGCAGTGCAGTTGTCCTTCAGCGGGACTAATTTGACACTTGATTGAAGTCATAATTATGTTTGCGTCTATATCATTTCAGCAATATGCATTTCAGTAAAATAAATAATTAAAAGGCAGGGGTTTTTCCTATATCAGAAAATAAACGTAAATCCTGTATATTCCTCCTTCAGTGACGCACGCATCAGTAGAACACATCCCGAATTTATGGGAAAGATTTATGAAAATGGCTTACAGACGACATAAATCAGAGCAACTGTATGAATTTATTAGCTGCAGGCTTTCATGAAGTTCTAATGTGAAAAGGCTGTGCTACATCAAATAAATTGCATACACGGGGCTACCAAAAGGTCCAAAATAAAACTATGAACGAGCGCTGGCTGATTTCATTTACGAGGCAGCTGCTCAGCAGTACTAGCATAAACCCAGAGTCGCATAAGGGGAAAACGTGCACCTGTTCCGGATCGAATTAGCTTCCCCTGCACTGATTTAGCCTGTTAGTCACTGTCTTTAAAACATGCAGACAAGAAGGGAATGAGCAGTGAAGGAGTATTCCCTAGAGTGATCACATGACCATACCCGACGGAAAGCTGTGTCCTCTTCACGTTGTCTTACTAAGACTCTATATGACAAGAATAAACTGTGTTAATAGATTTTTTTTTTTTATTGTATGCATACAAAAGCAACCATAGACACGGGAACTTTGCAAAGTTTGCTAGTGAATATTTTGGCAGCGGCGGTTTGTATGTGTACATTTGGAGATTGGTTATATTTTTTTATGTAGCCTTATTATTATGTTATTTATTTATTTATTTTTCTTTCGAAAATGTCAACCTGCTGGTAAACTATGACTGATTCAGTGCAGCTTTCGAGTCTCGTCGCATGGCGGTTTTGTAGTTCTTATATCATCATCATCTTGTCTACGGAATTAGTTTTACCAATATGGCAAAACCAAAATACAGACACAGACGGATCAGCGAGAGACGTGTCCGATTCTTAGTAAATCTTACTCCTTATAACTTGTTAGACAGATCGGTGGGCTTTTTTTTTTTTTTTTTTTTTTCTTAATCTTTCTCTCAGTTACTGCTGGAGACATCCTGCTCCTCAGTGGATGCAGACTGGATGTCTTCCGAGCCGTATTTGCTCTGAAGTGAGCGGGCCATGTAGCGCCAGTATTCCCGTCGGATAGTATCCTTCTCCTGGGCCAGCAGCTCACAGATCTGGAAGAAAGACCAGATAAAGAAGTGGAGAGTAAGTGTAGCTAATTAAATTGCAAATAAACACAGTTTTATACTGTGAAACAACCAAACTTTCCTCAGCAGGTGAACACAGCCTGACCTGCACAGTAGCCGACATGTTTTTTTGGGGGTTTTTTTTACACAGGTAGAAGAATCAATTTGTAGTATTCCTGTGGGAACAAAACACTTCTGTGGGAGACACTAATTGCCGGCTCTGGGCATGGGCAGGGCTAGGCTGAGCCCACCCAAACCTCTGGCTAGCTCACCCAATCAAAATTGGGTAAATTTGTGATTATAAAAGCAGTCTGAAACAGGCTCTATGTTGACAAGTTTAAAGAAAGGGTGTAGCCCCGACCAATCCCAACACGAAACCATTTTTGATTGGCTATAAGCAACAGCGCGGTCTACACTTGTGAGGCGAGGCGGCTTGCCGGTCTGTGAAGGATTACAGAAAAACTGATACAGACAGTCACACAATTCATACAGTGTGGAAATTTTTGCTTCCAAATGCAATGCATCGATTTTTGGTACCTTCAAAAAAGACTGTTAGTGGCAACAACCGCAACAGTGACCGTAATGTGGCTGCTGTTACTTCAGAAAAATCCATCATCTCGTGTCAGAAACAATTCCAACTCTCTTCACGGGGGAAAAAACAAAAAAAGTTAAAAGATATCAAAAATTAAAAAAATACATCTTTCTATTGCTATATCTATCCATCTATATCTACATCCATCTATCTATATCCATCCATCCATTTATTCATCCATCCATTCCTCTACTCATCCATCCATCTATTCCTCCATGCATCCATCCATCTATCCATCCATCCATCTATCCATCCATCTATCTATTCATCCATCCATATCCATCTATTCCTCTATCTATCCTCTATTCATCCATCCATATATTCCTCTATCCATCCATCTATTCAATATCATCCATCCATATATTCCTCTATCCATCTATTCATCCATCCTCCATATATTCCATATCTATCCATCTATCCATCATCCATCCATCTATTCCTCTATCCATCTATTCCTCCATCCATCTATTCCTCCATCCATCTATTCCTCCATCCATATATTCCTATCTATCCATCTATTCTCCATCCATATATTCCTCTTATCCATCATTCATCCATTATCCATCTATTTCACCTATCCATCTATCCATCATCCATCCATATCCATCCATCCATTCATTATGCCCATCTATCATCATCCATCCATGCATCCATCCATTTATCCATCTATTCATCATCCATCCATGCATCCATCCATTTATCCATCTATCCATCTATTCATCATCCATGCATGCCATCCATTTTATCCATCATTCATCCATCCATCTATTCATCCATCCATCCTTTCATCTTATCATCCCTCCATCCATCCATCTATTCCTCTATCCATCTATTTATCAGTCTACTCATACATCTACTCGTACATCTACTCGTACATCTACTCGTACATCTACTCGTACATCTACTCATCTACTCATACATCTACTCATACATCTACTCATACATCTACTCATACATCTACTCATACATCACTCTACATCCACTCATCCACCTACTCATCCACCTACTCATCCACCTACTCATCCACCTACTCATCATCACCTACTCATCCACCTACTCATCCACCTATTTATCAGTCTACTCATCCATCTACTCATCCATCTACTCATCCATCCTATCTCATCCATCTACTCATCATCATCCATCCATCCATTCATTCATGCATCCATCTATTTCACCTATCCATCTATCCATCCATACATCTATCCACTAGTCAACTAGTTCCACTGATTTGTTTAAATGTTTACTCAGTTTTTTCTTCAAAATATTACTTAAAATATTGATATTTTATTTGGCCCAAACGTTAAATACATTATAATATCGCCTGAATTTGCGTTTATTAGTCCGATCATAAGCTTTTCTGAACGTTGAAAATAACGTTCACCATTTTTAAAACATTGGTGTTTATATTGACTTTATATAATATCTTCCTAACCAAACCCAAGCAAGAATATTAGTACATCAATATTTCTGCTACTCCAGCATTAGTTAAATTTTAAGTATCTATCTCCTCAACCCCACCCCCCAAAATTGGGATATCTGTCTGCCCACCCTTCTATAGTTGGCAAGAACTGGGCCTGCTTTTAGATGAAGGAAAAGCGATCTTACTGTTAATGATTCTCAATATCCAGCACTACTTTCTCGATGGTAAAAGGTCACTAGTATAGAATGGATTCGTTTCGATAAAGACTGAAAAAAAAAAAAGCTAACGAAACACTTTTTTTTAATTAAAAGTATGCAAATTGGTTTCACAGTATATGACTGCATAGACATCATTCAAACCGGACGTCTCCTATTACGTTTATGCAGAAGTTATTCAATCAAATGAATAATGGGAAGAAACGCTAAACTTGAATATCAAAAGCAAAGCATTCATTTTCAGATGTTGGACGTTTCTGCATTTAAATAATAATTATTCGGTTTGGTTGTCATTGTTCATAGAGATTCTTATCTGATTCTTTTTTCTTAACTGTTGTACAAACGGAGGTTAACGATGCTGAGCAATCATTCAGAAATGTGAGGCTCGATATCTGTGTTCACATATAAATCACATTTTAATTTTCTTTTTGCTTAAATAAAAATTTGTAAAGTTATGCCGCAATTCTACTGCAGGTCCTGATGCCAGAGGTTTAAGCTAGGGTTTTCAGTGCCCGGAAAAAAAAGGCACGTTTTGCACCATCTTGTGACAAGGTAAGAGCCATAAGGGGGTCCGTCATGCTTTTTGGGAATTTTTTGTCTTTCAGAACGTTAAAATTTGCATTTCGTGGTGATTTTTAGAATATGAAAACAATGAAACGATGTTACAATGGTCCTTAGAAAAAACATTTCATTCTAAAATTGATTCATAATTATTCAACATCAATTTTGCACCCCCAGATGCTGCGCCCGGGGACAGATGTTCCCCCTTGCTCCCCCTAGCTACGCCAGCGCCTGATGCCCAATTCTAATTTTGTGACTATATTTGATGTATTTTTTTTTTTGATAATTGACCCGTATCCGATATCTGTTGGTGTCCAGCCGATGTCATGCGCCATCTTTGATTATTCAATAGCGTTCGAAATGCACCGACATGTGGAAATAAATCAGATACTTGCATTAGTGTGTGCTTTTTTCCTGCTTACACATACGAGGGGTCACATCCCATCTGTACCACATTTGAGGAAAAAATTCTGAATTGGATTATTTGATACATGCCGTGTGGTTGATACATGTGGCAGTAGTGGCTCAAATGGTTAAGGTGCTGATCCGAAGACCAGAAACACCTGGGTTCAAGCCCCACCACCGACAAGCCAACCACTGTTGGGTCCTCGAGCAAGACCCTTAACCCTTCCTGCTCCAGGGGCGCTGTATCATAGCTGACCCTGTGCTCTGACGCCAATTTACTAAGATGGGATACGCGAAAAATGCATTTCATTGGCTCTGTACACGTACCTCGCACAATAAAGTTGAATATTTCTTTATTTTATTATATTTAAATGCGGCCAAAATGATTGTAGATTTCTGGAACATCCAGTAGCTAAATATAAAAAAATGTCTACAGCTACCAGTAAATTAAATGATGGAGGAGAAACAAAGCACGCTATTAAATTCTACTTTAAAGTTTAGCCCACCTGACTAAGTGCACCACTTTTAACACGTGCATAAACTATCAGCTCGAATAGCTTTGGCTCATTCATGCAATTCCTTCCATTAATATAACCGCAGGAAATTGGCCGTTTTTTTTAATCATTAGCTCAAGTACTAATTATGATGGCTCTATTTCATATCAGTGATGATGTGCTTCCACTGAACAGTTGTTTTTTTACAGTTTTGTATCCTGATGAAACAGAGCAGCTGCTGTTTTTAAAGTCCTACAGGAATAAATCTGTAATATCGATATCATGAAGCATGCTGATCCACGGTTGATCCGCAGTTGATCCGTGATCCACGGTTCGCCTGGCACTTGGCCTGCAGAATAATTGCAAATTTTTGGAATTGCGGATTGATATTTTAATTTTAGAGATTGCACAATAAAATTGCAGACAAGTAATTTTGTAACTACATAGAGAAGTCGTGTTCACATGACCGGAGCATGTGAATCAGTTAACGACGGCCTGCGGAGGAGCGGGAAAGATTGAAAAGCCTCCTGCATTATTCAAATTGCATGTATGGGAGCATTTTGGCTTTAGGGGCTAAAACGATAATCACATCTATTTGGAAAATGTTCGCTGCAAGATTGTGCCAGAAATATATACAAAAAGGAAAATTGACGCAGATTTATCTAATGCAACATCTATTGCGGTCGCCACAGACGGGTGGACATCAAGGGCTACGGAAAGCTCTGTAACTATGACTGCTAAATACACCGGTGCGGCAGACACGCCCCCTCGACACAAACACAAATCAAGCACAGAAGCAGCAGCAGAGTAGAAGGTAAAGAGACACAATAGAAAATCTCTTAGTGACCACAGATAATGTAAATGCAGTGACAGGCGAAAGGGTGACATCGTGACCGATAAGAGGTCCTACTCAGGACAACCCCCCCCCCCCCCCGCAATTTATATTCATCTTTTTAGCTAATCCGAAAAAAGATCCGATCCGTGACTCAAAACCCGCAATGTGATCCGAACCGCGAGTTTTGTGATCTGTTGAAAATATACAAGACAAAATTCCAATTTTACAATAAAAAAAATTGTGAAAAAAATATTGAGTTATGCAGTAATAACTGCATTTACCTCTAAGGCCTTGTTTAGTGTGTCAATGTTGTTGTCGGTGCTGTTGGTTTCAAGTGCGTCTTCGTAGAAATCCACGAGGAAACCCAGCAGATGGGGCGAACAGCACGTCTCCTGCAGTTCCTGAACTTGCTGCAGCAGCCCAGGATACGCCGAGAGTCCTGTAGCTTGCAGAATCCTATTACAATCGCAAACACATTTAACAGCAACATTTAAGTTCAAAATCAACAAACCTGAAAAAGTGTTTCATCGGAATATATATATAAAAGTCGTCTTGATAATTACAAAATAAAAGCTGTCTGTTTATTTTTTTTGTAAATGTTTTTTTTTTTTCATCTAAAATCAGCAAGAACCAGTACATATCTTCCAGACTGGGAAATGGTGCCATCTACTGTTCGAAAGTATACATTACTCTGTTCTATTAACAGACTGAATTAAAAATATTAGCAAAAAATATATTTTTTCATTGAAGAAATGAAAACATGTTTACCCTTTCAGATAGTTCCAAGCACTCTCGTTGTGTGGTGCTTTCTTGATTTGTTTCAAGGTGTACCTTTACCAACAACAACAAACAGTTATAATGTTGAATTCAGCAAATAAAATTAAATCATTAGCAAAACTATGTTAAAAAATAAAAGAAAGAAGGGATGTGACAGATGCTGGTCTATTTGCAGAACTCACTGCACTTCACGCTCTAGCACATCTGTGGGAGTGTAAGTGGTGGTATGACTGATGACGTAATGACGCTGGTTCCATGCAGAGTTGTTTCTGATATCGTCCTCCAGCAGCTCCTCTACATATTCCAGCTCCCCATCCCACAGGTTATATTCCTGCAAAAGAAAGAGAGAGAATTAATGAATGTTAGAGGGTGAATAGAGAGAGAGCGAATGAGAAAATGAAAGACAGCGAGAGAGAGAGAGAAAGAGAGAATGTGAGAGGGCAAATAGAGCGAATGAGAAAGAGAGAATGAAAGAATGAGAGACAGCGAGAAAGGGGGGGGACACGAGAGAATGTGAGAGATCGTGAATAAGGGAAAGAAAGAGCGAGAATGAGGGAGAGAAAAAGAATAAGAAAGAGAAATAGACAAAAGAAAAAAAAAGGGTAATTTCTGAAGCTGTCTGGTCTCCATTGTTAAATTACTTCTGCGGTGATTTAAAATTTCAACGATCAAATCACAGTTAAAATGTTTACTTTAATAAGGTTAATGACATTTACTGCATCACCATGCGAGTGTGACGGTTCACAGTGATTCTCTTAAATCGCTTCATTTTCTCTGCTACAGTTTGTAATGCAATGTTCCTATAAATTATTGGACTAAATATTTTAGCTTATTAATTATCAGGATCAGCTTCTAGGAAAGACCGAATTAAAGACTCCTGAAATTAAAGGGATAAAATAGAAGGAGATGTTGTGGGATTAGTTTTTTTCTTGGCAACCAGGCAGAGAAATTAGCAAAGGGGGACCAAAGATCTGTATGAAAGTATATTCCAAACAATCTTTTTTTTGGTATACATACAATTAAAAAAAATATATACAGTGGTGTCTCGACTTACGAGTGTGCCAACTAACGAGTTTTTTGAGATTTGAGTCGTCTCTCAGTTTGCCAAAAAATCCTTTTGAAAATTGTCTACAATAAACTTTCATATAGAACTTTAGCACACATCAAAACATCATCAGCCTGATTAGAAGAAAGATCTGATCATCTGCTCTTAAATACTGCACAAAGTTATTGGTGCCCAAAATTTCTATGCCAGGACGAAAGAAGTCTGGACTCTTACCTTAATGACCCACTGTCTGTGCTGCCATGCGTGGTAGTTCTTGGAGTCCTGAACGAGGATCTCGGCTGTGAACTGCAGCTCTTGAGAAGGATCGTTAAGCCACTCAACAACCATGCGCCTGTGATGCCTTTAACCGAGCACAAAGCGCAAAATCAGGGGAAGTGTGATCCACTGTGTAAAAGTGGGAACTAGGGCTGCCACGATTATCAGATTTGGGTGACGATTAATTGTCAAAGAAATAATTACGATTATGACGGTTTATTGTCTGTTTTCAGGATTTAGTGATTTAATTGTCTGTTTTAAGGCTTTGGCAATTAATGGTTTGAGATGCTTTTTTTCGAATGCTTAATAGTTTTTTTACAAAGTATTTTATAATCGCTCCAATTTGTGCCTTATTAACGCTCGACTGTAAATATTTTACTACAGATAAATAGTATTTAAGGAAATCCATATTTTGTGTCCTGTCAGCGGTGTTTTTCTGTTTAGCAACATATAAATTAGTTTATTTTTTATGCAGTTGCATTAGCATGAGTTGCGCTGGTGATGTTGCGTTATTGAAGCGCGATTGGAGCGCCAGAAAACCCCGACGCTCCGACTCTCATATCCCGCTGCTCCGCTCACTTACTCTGGTTGAAAGTAGGGAGCTGCAGGTACTACAGCTCCTAGTGGCTAATAAAAGTGTGCAATAATTGCAGGTGGATTCAACGATCGCGGTCGGGTCAAATAATTGCGATCAGACGATTATTTGATAATTGTAACAGCCTTATTGAAAACTAGAAAATTGTTTACCAAAAGATTCTAACTCACACCAACATCATTAATCTGAGACACAAAGGTTATTTTTAGTATCTGCAATCTTTAAGATTAGAAATGAATTAGGTGATAATGAAGAGCGGGGCGGTTTTACCAGACTTGATAGTTCTTCGCTTGTTCTTCTATTATTGTGGTGATGTATTTCATCTCCGTTCTCAAATCCTTCTGCAAAGCCTGCAGCAGAATCCTCCTGTAGTGCCTGCACACAATATCCCAGGAAGCAAAACATAGAGGAACCATATTCATAGTCATTGTACACCAGTCAGGTGTAGAAATACTTTTGGTAGCCCACAGTTACTATTGATCAGACCGAGAGAGACAGACAGAGTAACTGTATGTTAAGTTTTAGAGTTTAGAAGCAAAATTGCTTTGGGGACAGGACTCCATCCTTCTACTCCGAGTTCTGCAGGTGGGGCAGCAGAGCCGGTGTTGGGAGCAGAACCACTCGAATGCTGTGTGAAGATGCGAGGAGGACTTTGATGATCCTGCTTGCTAACCTGGGTGTCTGTTAATGGTGTATGTGTGTGATATCTACTGCGCTTTGCAGTCTCTCTGCAGACACTTTGAAGCTCTATTACAGATTAAAATAACAGACGATGAACTCATTCTGTTTATAACCAACCATTAAAACACATCATCCTGTTTACAATAGAAACCTCAGCCAATCAGAAGATTGTAGGTTAACATTCCAGCACCACCAAGTTGCCACGGCTGCACCCTCCCCAACCCCTCAAGCAAAACCTCTAACAACCTCATCTGCTTAGTTGGTTTTACAGTAACTCGCTTTGAATAACGGCATCAAGCAAATAAAAGAAATGTAAATAGTGTCGCGGGTTGTAACGTTTTGAGTCCCATACAGACAAAAATAGACAATGCAGTACATTATTTAGGATTTTATTAAAAAATAAACTACTATCTTATATACTAAAACTTGGAATGGAACCGAGATGAATCGGGGGCTTCATCTCGGTTCCCTGAGGCCACCAAACAGAAACATTAATGAAGATGTCTTTCTTGAACACAATCCTGTCTAACAGCTTCCCTGAGGTTACGACAGTTAAACAAATAAAGCTGCAGATTTTGCATGCTGCGACAAAAAGGATGCAAACTAATAATAACGGCAGACTGAGCAGCACGGTGACAATAGGGACTGGAACTCACAACTTTTTTACTCCACCCAAAACCTCAACCTTTCAGGAAACCTTAATTAATTGTACATTTCACCTCGTTTACATTTTTTTATTTTATTTTATTTATTTAACTGTGTTTATTCTTTAAGAGAAACTCCTCCTGTCGCTCAGTCGACTCGAGATTTGATGTCGCTTCAGAGCTGTTGACTGGACCAGGCAGAGTCATGTGACTTTACACAGTTTTGTAGTGGTTGTCAATCAAGGGTCCTTTCCAATATCTCTCTCTCTCTCTCTCTCTCTCTTTATCTATCTATCTATCTATCTATCTATCTATCTACCTATCTGTCTCTTTCTCCCCTATTCCATCCCTGTCCTATCAAAAAAGTGGACTGGACCAGGCAGAGACACAGTTTTGTAGTGGTTGTCAATTCCCAGATAGGGTCCTTTCCAATATCTATCTCTCTCTCTCTCTCTCTCTCTCTCTCTCTCTCTCTCTTTATCTATCTATCTCTCTCTTTATCTATCTATCTACCTATCTATCTACCTATCTATCTACCTATCTATCTATCCATCCATCTACCTATCTGTCTCTTTCTCCCCTATTCCATCCCTGTCCTATCAAAAAAAGTGACTGGACCAGGCAGAGACACAGTTTTGTAGTGGTTGTCAATTCCCAGATAGGGTCCTGTCCAATCTATCTCTCTCTCTCTCTCTCTCTCTCTCTCTCTCTCTCTCTCTCTATCTCTATCTATCTATCTCTCTCTTTATCTATCTATCTGTCTCTTTCTCCCCTATTCCATCCCTCTGTCCTATCAAAAAAAGGCAAAAAATGCCCAACATAAAAAATGAAAAAAAAAAAAAAAAATTAATATCCAAATTGGGAAAAAAATAATGTCGGCTTGATGTTCTAAATTTGGGTTTGGATTAATCGTCCAGCGCTACACATGTGCCCCGAGTTTCTGGACAGGAACGAACATCTGTTTAAAAACCAGATTTTGACAAATCAATTCAATATTATATCTAGATCCTATTACACATTGATAAAAAACATATTTAAAGATTGGGACTGGTGGTATCTTTTAAACTGTAAAAAAAGGAGAGAGAGAGAGAGAGAGAGAGAGAGGTGTAGTTTGTGTGTAAAGTGTATGTGTGTGTGTGTGTGTGTGTATGTGTGTGTGTGTATTCTATAAGAGCGATCTATGCAGCGTTATAACACTCGGACTGAACTCATCACACGGTGTAGTTTGTGCATAAAGTGTATATTTGTGTGTGTATTCTATAAGAGCGATCTATGCAGCGTTATAACACTCGGACTGAACTCACCACACGGTGTAGTTTGTGCATAAAGTGTATATTTGTGTGTGTATTCTATAAGAGCGATCTATGCAGCGTTATAACACTCGGACTGAACTCACCACACGGTGTAGTGTAGTTTGTGTGTAAAGTGTATATTTGTGTGTGTATATTCTATAAGAGCGATCTATGCAGCGTTATAAACACTCGGACTGAACTCACCACACGGTGTAGTTTGTGTGTAAAGTGTATATTTGTGTGTGTATTCTATAAGAGCGATCTATGCAGCGTTATAACACTCGGACTGAACTCACCCACATCGGTGTAGTTTTGTGTATAAAGTGTATGTGTGTGTGTGTATTCTATAAGAGCGATCTATGCAGCGTTATAACACTCAGACTGAACTCACCACACGGTGTAGTTTTGTGTATAAAGTGTATATGTGTGTGTGTATTCTATAAGAGCGATCTATGCAGCGTTTATAACACTCGGACTGAACTCACCACACGGTGTAGTTTGTGTGTAAAGTGTATATTTTGTGTGTGTATTCTATAAGAGCGATCTATGCAGCGTTATATAACACTCGGACTGAACTCACCACACGGTGTAGTTTGTGTGTAAAGTGTATATGTGTGTGTGTGTATTCTATAAGAGCGATCTATGCAGCGTTTATAACACTCGGACTGAACTCACCACACGGTGTAGTTTGTGTATAAAGTGTATATTTGTGTGTGTATTCTATAAGAGCGATCTATGCAGCGTTATAACACTCGGACTGAACTCACCACACGGTGTAGTTTGTGCATGTGTAAAGTGTATATTTGTGTGTGTATTCTATAATGAGCGATCTATGCAGCGTTATAACACTCGGACTGAACTCACCACACGGTGTAGTTTGTGTAATAAAGTGTATATGTGTGTGTGTATTCTATAAGAGCGATCTATGCAGCGTTATAACACTCGGACTGAACTCACCACACGGTGTAGTTTGTGTTGTGTATAAAGTGTATATTGTGTGTGTATTCTATAAGAGCGATCTATGCAGCGTTATAACACTCAGACTGAACTCACCACACGGTGTAGTTTGTGCATAAAGTGTATATTTGTGTGTGTATTTTATAAGAGCGATCTATGCAGCGTTATAACACTCAGACTGAACTCACCACACGGTGTAGTTTGTGCATAAAGTGTATATTTGTGTGTGTATTTTATAAGAGCGATCTATGCAGCGTTATAACACTCGGACTGAACTCACCACACGGTGTAGTTTGTGTATAAGTGTATATTTGTGTGTGTATTTTATAAGAGCGATCTATGCAGCGTTATAACACTCGGACTGAACTCACCACACGGTGTAGTTTGTGCATAAAGTGTATATTTGTGTGTGTATTTTATAAGAGCGATCTATGCAGCGTTATAAACACTCGGACTGAACTCACCACACGGTGTAAGTTAGTTGTGCAAAAGTGTATATTTGTGTGTGGTATTCTATAAGAGACGATTATATGCCAGCGTTATAACACTCGGACTGAACTCACCACACGGTGTAGTTTGCAGCGTTGAGGTCAATGGCGTCCGCCGTCAGACTGAACGCTCTCTCACTCTTCTCATCATTCTTTAACAAAGCGCGGAAATAATCAAACACATCTCTGACTGGAAACACACAAAAAGCCAGAAGGTTCACACGTGTGTGTATGAGTGAGTGAGGTGTGTGTGTGTGTGTGTGTGTGTGTGTGTGTGTGTGTGTGTGTGTGTGAGAGAGAGAGAAATTCACCTACATTTATCTGAATATGCTATTTTCACCACAGGATTTGGTCCATCATCCTGAGGAACGGGCTCAAGATCGGCCCAATCTTTTCTGTCCCTTTTTTAATAATAAAAAAAGAAAAATTTAAAATAAAATAATTAAATAATTATAATTTTAAAAAAAACCATTTAATTAATAATTTTAGTACTTTTAAAGTGTTTAATAAAACTGTGAATAACCGGCTAGTTAGCATCGCTTGTTAACAAATTTGATAATCACACCCAGGGACATTTCTCCAGATAATAATAATAATTATTATTATTATTATTATTATTATTATTATTATTATTATTATTATTATATTAGAGATTTAATAAAATAAACATTTTAACGCTAAAGTTAATTTAAAAAAACGGCTAAATTAACAAGCTAGCAAACAAACTAGCCACCGATCTGAAGGGTTTACCTGTAAAACACATATCCGCCGATCAGCGGCTCCTCGACGTCCATATTTAATTCCTCCTGCGCCGCGTTATAATGTGCGTTTACCTCCTCCTGCACAGGAGCCGATAAACCATCAGACATCCCATCAACTGATGCCATCCGGAACCAAGAAAAGTTCACTCGCTATAACGCGTCTTAACGGAATGGAAGAGAGGCTGGAATTTGACAACCCTCTCTGTTGTGTGTATTCGGATACGACTATCCAACACCAAGACAAGTCAAAATAAAAGTGTTTCCGGTCTAATGGATTCGCCTATCCAACACCAAGACAAGTCAAGTCAAAATAAAAGTGTTTCCGCTTTGGACGCTGCAAAATGTGTCGGAATAGAAATTTATTACCGTATGTTAAAAATGAATTAAATGACATTAATTAACAATATATTATATTTATATTGTGTTATATAATATTAAAAACATATAAACGGTAATATTCAATAGAGCCTAAATTTCATTGGTGAGTGTTTTTGTCCAGGAAGGGTGATTCGCTAATATTTGTCATTTCAAAAATAAGAAGAAGAAGAAGAAGAAGAAGAAGAAGAAGAAGAAGAAGAAGAAGAAAAAGAAGAAGAAGAAGTAAGGATGAAAGTTTTTCTGTAAAATAATAATAATAATGTGTAGAGGGTTAGTTTTTATAAAGACTTTCGCTATTTTCTGTCATTTTCAATTAATAATAATATACAATAATAATATATAATAATAATAATTATTATTATTATTATTATTATATAAAATATGAATTTTTTCTCTGTTAAATATTTGCCGTTTTGTACCAAAAGCAAAACGAGATTTAGTTTTTTATGAAAACTTTGGCTCATATTTGTCATTTTCAATAATAATAATAATCAAATAATAATAATAATAATAATAATAATGTGTAAAGATGTAAATTTTTGCTATTAAATATTTACTGTTTTGTGCCAAAATGAACAAAAACGCGATTTAGTTTTTTTAATAAAAATATAATTTATAGAAATATAATCTTTAATGTTTATTTGTAAACACTCAGTATAACGTTTATAATTATGATTATTATGATTATTATAATTATTAATAGTGACCTCAGTGTCTTTATTGACTGTTATGTATAAATCAGCGCGTCATCAGGCAGCCGGTTGTCATGGAGACGCTTCTACTCCGCCGCTGCTTCATGTTGGTCATCACGTCTTCCCGGTTTTTTTCTCTGTTTCTGCTTGAAGATGTCGTGAGTTTTTAAAGGATCGATGGATTCATCCGAGCGGAAAATTCAGCAGCCTGAAACCGCGCAGAAAAGCAGAACAAACCGAGTGCTGAGCGCTGTTTTCAGTGTTTATAACGACAACCAGGAGTTCGAGTCAGCCGGGATTTCAGGTAGTTATAGGCACGACATTAGATACGCGTGTTTCTGGTTTATTATAACGCTTTTAGAAATAATAAATAAATAAAACTGACATGGTAGCAATTCCCTTATAAAGGTGTTATAATAAACCAGAAAGCAAGATTAAGGGCCTTGCTCAGGGGCCCAACAGTGGCAACTTGGTGGTACTGGGAATTGAACCCTGATCTTCCAGTTAGCAGTCCAACACCTCTAATCACCAAGCTACCACTTTAATATTACACTATTATTATATTAGACCGCCGGTAGACATTAGAATATTATATAATGTGTAATCAGTGAAGAGAAATAATTAATTTAAAGATTAATGTGATATGAGCTGATAAAAAATCTGACATCGTAAACAATTCTTGAAAAACAGGTACATTTTATTTATCTGTAAAAAAAAACTACTAAATATATTAAAAATGACGGTACTTATTTAATTTAAATATGGAAATTATTAAGATAATAATAATTATATTACTTTATTGATATTGATATTTACATTTACAGTATTTGACAGACGCCCTTATTTAGAGCGACTTACATTTATTTCTTTTACACAACCGAGCAATTGAGGGGGTTAAGGACTTTTGTTCAGGGGCCCAATAATGGTGGCTTGGTTGGGACTGGGAATCGAACCCAAATCGATCTTTCAATTAGCAGGCCAACACCTTAATCACCGAGCTACCACTTTAATCACCGAGCTAGCTACCACTTTCCCTACACTACTATAGATATTAGACTACCATTATATTAGAATATTATATAATAAGTAGTCGGTAAAGAGAAATAATCGATTTGTATATGAACATTAAGGTGATATGAGCTGATGATAAAGTAATAAATAAGCTGACATGGTAACATTTCCTTAAAAACAGGTACATTTTATTCATCTGTAAAAAAAAAAATGATAACACTTATTTATTAATTAAAAGATAGAATATATTAAGATAATAATTATATTATTATACCACTATTATTATTTACATTCACAGCATTTGGCAGACGTCCTCATCCAGAGCAACGTACATTTATTAAGCAAATACAGGTTAAGGGCCCCAACAATGAAAACTTGGTGGTACTGGGACTCAAACCCTGATCTTCCAATTAGCAGTCCAGCACCTTAATCACTGAGCTACCACTTCTTTACACTACTATTATATTAAAATATCATATAATAAGTAGTCAGTGAAGAGACCAGCGAGGAGGCAGTCAGTGGCTTACTGGTTAAGGTGTTGGACTGATACCAAAAACAACCGGGGTTCTATTCCCAGCACCACCAAGCCACCAATGTGAGCCGCTGAGCAAGGCTCTTAACCCCCAATTGCTTAGTTGTATAAATGAGATAAATGTAAGTCACTCGTCCGCTAAATGATGTAAATGTAAGAGAAATGACATGAGCATTATTGTGATATGAGCTGAAATAACATATTAATGATACACAAATTCACACACACATCTTTTAACATAAAGTGCTTGTGCTTAAGTATTATATACTTTCATTACAACCGAAGGAGTAATTATTATAAGCGTAACGTGTTACACTACCACGAGTACATTTTAAAATCCTCCTCTTAGTGTTAAAGTCATTAAACGGTTTGGTCCGTCTTTATCTTTCCGATTTATTGTCCTTGTCCCTCCGGTCCTCCGACTAGAGTTTATTATTCATTTCAAAGTCAAAGCTGAAATGTAGGGATGACCGCACTTTCTTGCTGCCCCTAGATTGTGGAACTATATCTATACTAGATCTGTATATCATCAGATTCTATATCAGATCTGTTTATGAATCTATGTCGAACACCTACTTCTTCAATTCGGCATTTTATATTAAGATCCGTTCTATTGTGCTTCTTTTTATTCTGGATTCTTGCTGTTTCTCTATTTTCTGTACTCGTCTGATGGAGATATTTTATTGTGCGGCACATTGGTAAACCTGTGGTCGTGTTTAAATAGTGTTATATAATTTTAGAAAACTAACATTGACATTACAGTCAGTAAGTATGGTTGTTTTTTCTAATATATGCTGGAAATGGATTTTAAAGAAGAAGAGCTGGTGAAAAAGGCTGAGGAGCTGCTGAAAGGCAAGGTTGAGGAAGGAGACCCTCAAGCCACCCTTCTGCTAGGACATCTTTATTATGCGGCGGTATTTTCATTTTTCATTTTTTACTCAGAGAACTTTCGCTGAATGGGGAGGAGTGGGAGTATAAATCGCATAAACACTTGTAGAACTTTAGATATTTCACAGGCCACCAAATTCATTTTAGCAGCCCCGTGCTTAACATCATCATCTTCTCTTTTCGTCTGTTTCTTTTTTAGGGGTGGCCACAGTGAATCATCGGTCTCCACCTAACCCTATTCTCCACGTCCTCTCCACTCACACCTACTAACTTCATGTTCTTGTTTATCGCATCCATATACCTCCTCTTTACTCTTCCTCTTAGCCTTCTGCCTGGTAGCTTCATTTCTAACATCCTCCTTGCAATATATTCACTATCCCTCCTCTGTACATGTCCAAACCACCTCAATCTGGCTTCCCTGACTTTCTCCCCAAAACATCTAACATGAGCCGTCCCCCTAATGAACTCGTTCCTAATCCTGTCCAACCTCGTCACTCCCAAAGAAAACCTCAACATCTTCAGCTCTGCTACTTCCAGCTCTTTTACCTGTCTCTCTCTTAGCGCCACTGTCTCTAAACCATACATCATAGCTGGTCTCACCACTGTCTCTAAACCATACATCATAGCTGTCTCTGGGCCACTGTCTCTAAACATACATCATAGCTCACACTGTCTCTCACCACTGTGTCTCTAAACCATACATCATAGCTGGTCTCACCACTGTCTATCAGTCTCACCACTGGTCTCACCACTGTCTAAACCCTACATCATAGCTGGTCTCACCACTGTCTCTAAACCATACATCATAGCTGGTCTCACCGCTGTCTCTAAACCATACATCATAGCTGGTCTCACCACTGTCTCTAAAACCACCCTGTCTCTACATCATAGCTGGTCTCTGTCTCACCACTGTCTCATAAACCACTCTAAACCATACATCATAGCTCAACACGCTTACCACTGTCTCTCATAAACATCATAGCTGGTCTCACCACTGTCTCTAAACCATACATCATACATCATAGCTGGTCTCACCACTGTCTCACCACTGTCATCATTGTCTCTGAAACCATACTGTCTCCCCGCTGTCTCTAAACCATCCAAACTATACCATCATAGCTGTCTCACCACTGTCTAAACCACACATAGCTGGTCTCACCACTGTCTCTAAACCATACATCATAGCTGGTCTCAACCTCAAAGCTGGTCTCATACATCATGTCTCTAAACCATACATCTGGCTCTCACCACTGTCTCTATAACTGTACTAAAACCATACATCATAGCTGGTCTCACCACTGTCTCTAAACCATACATCATAGCTGGTCTCCCACCATGTCTCTAAACCATACATCATAGCTGGTCTCACTGTCTCTAACCATACATCTAGATGGTCTCACCACTGTCTCTAAACCATCCATCATAGCTGGTCTCACCACTGTCTCTAAACATACATCATAGCTGGAACCACTGTCTCTAAACCATCATCATACCGCTGTCTCACACTGACTCTAACCATCACATCATAGCTGGTCTCACCACTGTCTCTCAACCATAACAGCTGGTCTAACCATACATACATAGCTGTCTCACCACTGTCTCTAGCGGTCTCAACCATACATCATCACCAGCTGGTCACTCTAAACCATACATCATAGCATAGTGGTCTCACCACTGTCTCTAAACATCAGCTGGTCTCACTGTCTCTAACCACGTCTCTACATCATAGCTGTCTCACCACTGTCTCTAAACATCATCAGCTGGTCTCACCACTGCTACTCAATACTCTCAACCACTCTCTAAACCATACATCATAGCTGGTCTCACCGCTGTCTCTAAACCCTACATCGTGCTTAACATCATGATTTGTTAAAAAAATACTCATCTGCTGTTACAGGGTCGCTATACAGAAGCGGAGGCTGTATTTGATGCAATTAAAGATAAAGAACCCGAAGCTTTGTACCAGCTGGCTGTTATGTACTATGACGGACTCGGTACGACAGAAGACCCTGTAAGTTTTTTTTTAAAGGATGGTGTTTAGAAGTACAGCTTTATCCTTTTTTTTTATAATGGCCAAAAAGAGAACTGTTGATTCAAAGTGCAGACAATTTAACCAACTGTGAACAGGTCAATGCAAAAAAAAAAAAAGATGTTTATAACACATTATTACACAAAACAGAGTTAAATTAGTTTATTATGTGGCTTAAATTGTCTGAGTCCCTGTGTATTTATTATAGTAAGCAGTGGTGGCTAAAATGGTGGCACTAAATTGTTGTTTGGATGACCAGAAAGACCTGGTTTTAAGCTCCACTGCTGCCATTCTACCACTGTTGGGTCCTTTAACCCTTCCTGCTCCAGGGGTGCTGTATTATAGCTGCCCCTGTGCTCTGACCCCCGCTGGGATATGCGGAAAAAAAATGTACTGTGCTTTTTATTATCATTATTATTATATGGGACATACTGTATATACAGTTTTTTGGAGCCAGTAAATCCAATACAGCTGTTGTGTATTCATTTCCTTTCTGTCCCAAACAGAGCAAAGCAGTGGATTATATGAGGAGAGCAGCGGAATGGGACACAGGCGGTGTCAAATATGCAGCTTTGTACAACCTAGGCCGAGCTTACCTGCAGGGTTATGGAGTCCAGGCTTCGAGTGAAGAGGCGGAGAAGTGAGTGCAGTCCAAGCAGCTTCTGAGAAATAATGGACCAGAACTCAATCCAGAAATGTTGTGTTCTGAGCAGCATCTCTCCGTGCCTGTAGGTACTGGCTCATGGCAGCAGACGATGGAAACCCCAACGCCAGTGTAGAAGCTCAGTCCTCTCTCGGCGTCTTCTATTCCAGTCCTGATACACAGGATCTCAGAAAGGTAAGAAAACAATGGTGAACAAGTTACAGAGTAAAACACAAGTTCAGTTACTTTCATTAGAACCAGCTACAAGTCTGATATCTGATATTGTGTGTTTATCCTAGGCGTTCTATTGGCACTCGGAGGCTTGTGGTAACGGCAGCCTGGAGTCCCAGGGAGCGCTGGGAATCATGTACCTGAACGGATACGGTGTGTCTAAGGATGTACCGGCTGCTCTATACTGTCTGAACGAGGCTGCAGAAAGAGGGAACGTTTATGCTCAGGGTCACCTAGTAGCTCACTACTACCAGCAGAAACTCTACACCAGAGCAGCACTTTTGGCTGAGAGGTACTACAAGGATGTAATCAAAGGACAAGTCATAAAACAGGTGTAGAAATGTATTCGGTTACACAGTTTCCACCCGAATTTAGATCTAGTTGTAAATTGGGTCATTAAATCTCTTTACAGAAAACCTAAGCTGAGTTTTTACTTCCAGAAAAGACAAGATTTTTTTCTTTGGTCAGTTCATATATAACTTCCTGTCAGGTTAGCTAGGAATTAGCTAGATGGCTAACAAACAAAAGCTGTTAGTTTATGAATGAATAGCAGTTACTTTCTCTTTTGCTACAAAATTACTAGTTAAACAGTCATACACACACACACACACACACACACACAGGTGACTGACTTCATTGTATTTTGCTGCATCTTAATCAGCTTCCTCCTTCGGTATTTATAGCATCAGCCATGTTATGGCTGAATTTATATGACTTAAAGGCCTACAACTTGAATTCTTTTGGGGGGGGGGATTTATGAGAAAAATCACTAGAAATTGAATCACCTGTGTTTGGGAAGTGAATCAGGGTTCTTAAGGATGCTTCAGTCTGTAATTAATATTTGGATTGATGACCTACAAAGCTGAGGAGCTGATTGAGACACATTCTTTGTTTGTTTAATTATTTATATGTAATGTACGGTGTCCAAAACTAACTTGTTAAATAGTTTGGTCATTCTTATAAATAAATACTAACATTAGAGGCAGTGGTGTCTCAAATAGTTAAGGTGCTGAGTTGTTGTTTGGAAGACCTGGAATTAAGCTGTTAGTCTACCACTGTTGGGTCCTTGAGCAAGACCCTTAACCCTTCCTGCTCTAGGTGTGCTGCATCAGCGCTCTGACCTCAACTTTCTAAGATGGGATATGCAAAGTAACAATTTTCACGGTGCTACAGATCAGTGGTTTCCAACTTTATTTTGTCTGAGACCCCTTTTCCCCCCAGAAAATATTTTAGGACATCCTTTACATTTAATGATATTATGTCTCTTGGTATTTCCTGCATTTCCTGTTTCCAGTATTGCTGCACTGCGACCCGAATCGGTGGGCTCTTCCTCACCTGGGTCCAGTATGTCTGGGTCATTAATATCAGCTGCTGAAAGTGAATCAGTTACACTTACTCGTCTTTGTGGAGGACAAATTACAAATTTGTCCACTTTTTGGTCAAACAGGGGATCATGGATAAAATTAGCTGATGCACTATGATCGTTCTCCTTAACGCTCCTCACTGCTCAACACTTTTTAATATATGATGTGCCCCAGCCAGGGAGCTCGTTGAGGCCCCTTTGTGGGTCAGGACCCCCCTGTTGGGAACCGCTGCTATAGGGTGAATGTCACAAAGACATTTACAACATTAGAAAAAAACAGTCATGATTTTAATAGCACCCTTTATTGTGCGTCTATGCTAGTAAGCTTTTTGTTCTACTTTAGAGGATGCAGTGCTAGTGCAGATGGTTGTTGATTAGAGGATCAGGGTTCAAGCAGCCAATCTGTTGGGATTTTAACCCCTTTTTGATCTTGAAATGTAAAATCTTTTTGTAAAAGTTGTTCTTATTTTAGTTTTTGGGTTGTGATCAGTATTGATCTGTTCAATGATGTCACTCTGAATAAGGATGTCAATGATGTCACTCTGCTAAATGCTGTAAATATAAATGGAAATCCAGGGTGAAGAAAAGAAACCACCTTCCACCACCACCCCACCCGCCAAAGTTACAAACACACCCTACCACAAAAAAATCCAGAAAATGCTGATTTTTAAAACCTTTACTATAACATAATATAAATCCCGAACGAATACATAAATAAATACATTAATAAGCATCAAGCATAAGTAGTAAATAAATAGTGATAACAGTCACTCGCACAACAGTTAAAAAGTGCACTTTCGGTACAAAAATTTCCTTTAACTGCCAAAAATGATTTTTGCTTAATATATGCGTGCAGAATGGTCACAAGAAGGACAAAAATATATTTCATGGCGAAGCAGTTATAGATGCCAACTTTTATGACAGAACTTGAGAGATTAGAGGAATGTTACTCGGGCCATGACTGAGGCTGTCGTTATTAAACACTTGTTTAGTTCTAGATCACCTATACCTTAAACCGTACCTGCATTATGCTTAGTATTAATGCTGTCAGGTGCTGTATTTAAAGGAACAATAAGTGTTTTTTATTTTTTTTCATTGCAGGGTGAGTGAATATGAAGACATTAGTGATATAGCCAACAGTACAGCCTGCGACCCGGAGTACATTTGTAGAGGCATAACTATGGCCATGTTCTACTTCGCTCGCTGCCTCCAGCTAGGACGGGGAGTACCGCAGGACACAGAGAAAGCACAGCACTATTACACCAAGGTGAGAGCCTGAATATACTGTACACACAGCAGCCACTTCATTTATTAGGAACATCATCATGCAGGGACAGGATAATAAGCTAGAGTTAAAATATTTTAGAGTTAAAAGCTTCATAGAAACATACAGAATATAAATTAAGTCTTTCTGTGTGGAGTTTGCATTTGCTTGCGTGGGTTTACACCAGGTTCTCCGGTTTCCTTCAACAGTCCAAAAACATGTATGTTCGATTGACTATTGATTCTAAATTTCCTATAGGAGTGACCTGTCCAGGTTGTACCCCTCCGTCCTTTCCCCCTTTCAGAGATCCAGCAGATCCCTGTGACCCCGGATTAAGGAATAAGCGGGTATAGATGATGAATAAATGTAAAAACTAGGTTCAGAACTCAGTGATCTAATATTAGGGGCAGAAAAAAAAACCATACTCACGGAGGAAGTGACCCTCAGTGTATGAATGATAATGTCCCGAATACATACTGTACATCTATGTCTGTGTTCGGACGCTTTGAGCAACTGAAATCAACGAAGATTTAAAAAAAGAGTGTGCAAATTAAAAATATCAATATAGACAAAGAATATATATAAGATATAAGAATATACTGACACTTCTGATATAACACATACTGTATAATGTTTAATTTTTCTTCCCAGGCAGCCCAGATGAACCCCAAATTATGTAAGGAGCTTCAGATGGACTCCACATATAGCACAATATAACACATGGGCTTAAGATCCAAAATAAAGCCACCATCGCAGATCATTCGCACTGAAAGGGGTAGTTTTGCTCATGGAGGCTTTCTGAAATGATTCTGCACTTTTTCTGATGCACTGACATAAATAATGTATCCTTATAATACCTGTGAAAAAAAGAACCCTCTAGCAAATGCTCTTAATCAAAGGGAATTACATTTATCTTATTTATACAATCAAGCAATTGGGGGTTAGGGGTCTTGCTCAGGGGCCCAACAGTAGCAACTTGGTGGTGGTGCTGGGAATTAAACCCACAAGCTTCTGGTTAGCAATCCAACACCTTGACCACGGCGCTACCACTTCCTCCAGCTCGGCTTCATCCTGGTTATTTGGATCCAGAGCCCATCGCAGAAACCTGCTGTTCATCCAGTGGAATGTGGGAGAAGAAGAAAGCTGACGATACTCACAGGGTGCAAACAGAGAGTAACCTGTGTTTAGTATTTAATTAGTGACTGCGGTGTGTGACTATCGCACCCAAATTAAATCAAGAGGGACACGAATGTTCTTTGTGCGATTTATTGCTTATAAATGCTCTAATCTATTTTTGGTAAAAATAAAATCTATAATAATAATAATAATAATAATAATAATAATCACAAATGAAACAATCACAATAACCTTACATGACAAATTGCACAATTAAAAGCCTTCATAGTGACCACAACATGTACTGTAATGTAGCTAGAGAGGTTCAAGAGGTCCAGGTTTTCTTTTCTTTTCTGTTTTTAAGCAGGTACAACACTCAGTCCACAACTATTCACATTTTTTGACCTTACGGTCTAACAAAATCCCACAGACAATAAAAAAGGACTGGCATTAGATCTGGTTTGGATGGGGAGGAGGAAAGGAAACAGAAACGTTGTTTACGTCCTGTTTTAAGAGCTACCGAGTCAAGCTTTTTTTCCATAGTGATTATTAAATAAAACTTCCTTCTAGCAGGTTCAAGTAAAGAAAAATAAGTGCAGTTGAGGTGACGCCTTTTTTTATAATGTGACTGTTGACAAGACGCGATCCATCTCTTCGCTCAGCTCAGGGCAGAGTTCTTTGAGAAACATCTCCAGCAGGATCTGAATAGGATAAAGAGGGAAAAAACAGCTTAAGTAATCTTATCTTTGCCTTGTCACTAGATGGCAGCCTTGCACAAACTTTTTACTAAATTAACCAGGAAAACTGTTCAAAACTGTTAAGGCCGGCGCCATGGTGCAGTGAGTAGTGGGTTCTGTCTGCCCTATAAATAAAGGCAAAAAAGCCCCCAAAAATCTTTAATAAACCCCCAAAACTTTTAATTACAAATAAAATAATTATTCAAATACATTGACTTGTGCTTTCTCTTTTAAAAATATATATATATATATATTTTTTTTTAGGGCCGATCCTCATGTACTTGCACTCGTATGCGTAAAAACACCCTCATACCTCGTGTGACATCACTGACAGGACTTTTAGTGTACAGCAGCAACAGACTGTCAGATGTCAGAAATATTTTTAAATAAATCATAAAAACCCCCGCACAGCAGACTGTTCCGCAAAGAGGTATAAAAATAATATTTATATAAAGCTTATGATAAATCTTATTAAACATTTACAATTAAAACACAAAAATAAGCATAAAGAAGTTTTTGCTAGCAGTAACGATAGCACTCGGCAAGCGATCCTGCAACAAAAACTCGAAGGCCATACAAATAATCCCAGAAAAGTACAAGTATCAGTATCAGCGGGTACCAGGGAAAAATAAAATTGGTACTCTCATTCAGTTTTTGGAAAAAAATATATATATCGGTGCATCGCTAGGATATACCAGTATTCTAAACTAAACTGAATAAATTACTTAAGACGGGGGTTTTTTAAAGATTTTTTGGGGCTTTTTTTGCCTTTATTTATAGGGCAGACAGAACCCACTACTCACTGCACCATGGCGCCGGCCTTAAGTTTTGAACAGTTTTCCTGGTTAATTTAGTAAAAAGTTTGTGCAAGGCTGCCATCTAGTGACAAGGCAAAGATAAGATTTAAGATAAGATCCATAATTTTTCGATCTGTGTAAAAGCACTTTTTGAGTGGCGGCTGCATATGAGATAAAACCGCAGTACGAGTTAGGCTGAAGTGACTGCATACAAAACGATGTCATGATGTAAACTTACGTAAAGAAGATGCTTGTTTGCACTGGATTCCTGAAGTGCATTGAAAATCTTAATGATTCCGTAGCGAGCGTTCTGTTGTCCCACTAGATTCTGTAGTGCATCTAATAGGCACAGATAAAAAAGTTGAAATAGCGTCTCACTCATCTCCCTGCTTTGCTCGATAAGATGATAAGATCCGAATCAAGATTTTTTTTTTTTAATCGATGACTTTTTACATATAATAAATTAATGGGGAAAAAATTACAAATGTTTCCACAAGAAGGACAAAACGTTGAGAGAAAGAAGTTGTCTATGTTTCAACACACGCTGACAGATAATAGGTGAAAGATTATACATAAATCTGTGATCCAATGCCTGAAGATTAGTCTTTCAATCTCGGCAATATAGAGACAATTTATAATAAAGCTATTTGATTAAATTTGCATAGAAATTTAGGAGAATTCTGTCCAACCTGCAAAGTGCTCACGCCGGTCCCCTTAAACTTTTCCATTCCTGTTCCATTAATTCCATCCATTTACAATTTTTTGACTAAAGATGTTAAAATTATTCCTAAACACTGATCTTGTGAACAGAACCGAATTAGACCTAATTAAATCGTAAAGAATATTACATTTACATTACGTTTACGGCAACGCCCTTATCCAGAGAGACTTACATCTATTTTATTTATACAGCTGGGCAGGGCTGGGAATCAAACCCACAATCTTTGGGTTAGCAGTCAAACACCTTAACCATTAAGCCACCACCAACCCCATTAAACTATTAAAAATTAAAAAATGTGTATCCGGTTCTGTGTAATGGATTATGGGTAGTTTCTGCTTACTGTGGAACAGTGTTTATACCACTCCCCAGATTACACACCATTAAAAGCGCCGCCTCGTCAAATAGGAAACAGGTCAAAAGCAGACGATCAGTTGAAACTCATCTGTGAATAAGGGGTCCTACCAGGGATGTTATCCAGCAGTTTCTGCTGGGCTTTCTCCTTGGTCTCACAGCGCTCTGCGTCCGAGCGAGCTTTGTTATGTGGTGCCAGCTTCCCGTTTGGCCAGAATGTGTCTCGGAAAATATTAATGTAGTAAACCATCATCTGTTCGCTGAAAATCCAGTTTACCGTGTCTCGGATCTGCCTGTGGAAGAGTGAAAACAGGACATCAGACAGAAGGAATCTTTTAGGACTTAATTATTTGGTGTGATTAAAATGTTTAATTTCCACCACCCAAACGTTTATTAATATAGACAATAAGTGTGACGAATTTTAATTAGACATAATTCAGTCGTATTTTAAACATTCAACCATCTCATGAGCTTTTGTGGTCAAAAACATATCTGCATGTCAGCCTTGGGTTTAAGGATGCCATTACGCAAAACATCAAGAGGTTATTATAGCAACAACCTTCTGTTAATCCAGCCGGTCTGACAACCATATCACATTCAGCAGACTGCATCATTTCCTCATTCTGATGTTTAATAGGATCATAAACTAAGGGTGCAATGCATTATCACATGACGGGCTAACTGGATATTTGCACAGAGGAGCAACAAGTGTACAGATGTCCAACAATGACTTTTTAAAGGTTTCGCAATATATAATTTGTTACCATTGTTTTATGCATTCTTTTAGTTACTTGCACATAAAGCATATTAAAACATTTTATTGCTATAAAGTGAAAGCAGTGTAAAAAAAAAATTGACAAAGAAATAATGGCTCTAGAACAGAAGACGGAAAACATCAAAGAAACGTAAGGCTGAAATGGCGTGTCACCAGCCTCCATACACACACACACACACACACAGACACACACTATCGGTGTGCGTTTGTCTACACCACGCATGATATGAACAGTAGAAACCTTTTATTCATGGTTCTCTTCAGCGCCCAGCAGACGAGCTCTGTCTTAACTTTTTTTCTCAAATACCCGAAAGACAGTGAGCAGCCTTGCTTACTTGTTTATTGTCCTTCCAAAAGTGATCTGAACTAGTGCAATTAGTGTCTTCCGGACCCACTTGAACACTGCAATGAAAATGACACCACATTTTTATTTTTTTTTTATTAATTTGCACTTCAAATTAAACCAACGTTCTAATAAAAACACAGAAACACGATCCAGTCCAACACATCACGTTACAGTGGATTAGACAAGTTAACCAAGATTGCACTTACTGCCCCTGAGTTCAAACACCTCTCCGATGAGCATGAAAAAGGGCTCGGCCAGGACATCTTTCTTCCCGTCCGCCTCGTCACCGTAGTCGGAGAGATCGCTGTCATCCTCCGCTTCATCCTAAGAGTGAGATATCTAGATTTCCTTTTTCCACCCAAAATTATTATTATTATTATTATTATATATATATTTTTTTTTTTAACCAAAAATCACCCATTAGTTTTTTAGTCGAGAGAAAAAAAAAAAGAGTCCTAAAGATAAGTGATTGAACTTTGAAGCTTCAGTCTGAAATAAATTACTCAGCAAGTACATCAACTAGGGTTTAAAACGATCTCCATATTTTAATAAGCTTTTAATGCTTTATAAATTTAAGTTGTACTACTAGGTTTTCCTTATAAAATTTTAAAAATAAATGTTTTCCTCCTTATAAAAGCTATTTTATAGTGCTTATACATGTGCTATTATATTCCTGGTCTAAAGGCTTTGTTTTACTTAGCGTGAAATCAAGACGTGGTGCTGTTTCTAATGTACTTCCGTTTCTTCCATCTTTGTGTGTGGGGTGTGTGTGCGCTTGTTGTGCGTTACCTCTTGATGGGAGAAAAGGTCTCCTGGCAGTCTCTCCAGAAATGAAGCAAGGGAGAAGGTGGATTTTTTCTGGACGTCAATGACCTTAAGGTGCTCTGGTGATGGGCTGAGGAAGGCGTACAGAGCTTCGCTTTGGCACATTCGCTCATCCGTCAGCATTTTCTACAGACGAAACAGATCAACTGATAATTACAAATTCAGAATAAAATGTTTTGCCCCAATTATATATCTTTGTTGTCTTAATTGTTTTACTTTTTTATCCTCTTTATAATCGAAATGCAGGTTTTTTATGTTTACGCAAAAAATTCCAAAAAAAAGCATAACAGACCCCCTTATGGCTTCAACCTTGATACCAGGGGGCCAGGAGGGGGCGCGAAAACTGACTTTTGAAATGATTTCACAAATAACACTAACTCTTTTCTGGCATTGGATTAAATCAGGCTCAAATCACAGTGCAGGGAACCTGACTAAAACTAGCTAGTTGGGGGGGGGGGGGGGATTTTTTTTTTTTTTTTTTTTTTAGATTTTTCTCAGTTTCATCGGATCACTGAGAACATCTGGCTAAAGCTGCTTTCACCTTTAATTTGTCATTGAAAGCACGGAACTGAATTAATTATAATGTGTCTAAAATTACTGGACAGATGCTGTTTTATTCGAGTTATGTATCAGATAAGATAAACTAACGTCTTAATAGAAAAAAAAAAAAGACGTGAATGTTAAAATAAGAACACGGGCAATCAGACTACACGAGTTTCAACCCCATTTCCAGCTGAAAGGCACAACCAAGCTATAGTACTTAAAGAGCCGAAACTGCTTTGGTTCCGCTTTTAATAGGAAAGACAGATGTGCAGATGTTCGCGAGAGGGATGTGCTAATGACCGCCGCAAGTGCAGTCCATATTACACGGCAATATTACAGCTCACCTGCAAAAATGTGTTCAGTTGGTTTTTGGATTTCTCGAGGAATTTTTGGTCAATAGACTTGAATGGCAGTTTACTGAGCGAGGGCAGCTGGACCTTCTTCAAAGAGGGGAAACACTGGTGAGAGAGAGAGAACGAGAGAGAGAGAGAGGTAGGTGGCTTGTGGTGCTAGAGTTGTCTCATGCTTAATTTGCATCACATCTCAAAACATGCATCAGCTCGATGACTCATCTCGTTGCCATAGCAACTCAGTCAGGGACATGGCAGCGAGTCACCGTCAACCCGGACGCCTGCGCTGAAATGAAGATTAAATGCTTTCTGGAAAAGACGAGCGTATGTCAAGTTATCCGATACCCCCAGGTGAGGACAGGTACCTCAGTCAGCTTCCTGTGCAGGGCCTGAAACTCGCTCAGCTTTCTTGTGACGCACCAGTTGCTGTTCTCCGAGTCCTCTCCCTCGAGCAGACTCACTTCCACTGAATAACACGCCATTTGCTCGCCATTTTCCTCACAAGCCTGTCAGTGTGCACAGACACAAAACATACACATTTCAACTGTTCAGCCATTTTTCTTTATGAAAGCAGAAAAAAAAAATTGATTGTTCACTAGGTCTGTGCACTCATTTTATTAATTTAAAAAAAAAAAAAAAAAAAAAAAAAATACTTCCTGTCCTAGAAGGACTGTTGTTACCAAAACTAGGATGTGCTACTTAAATTAAAACGCCATACGGACGCTGAATTTATTCTCCATGATGACACATTTCGGCTCCGCAAAGTAATTCTAGGGTGTGTTGAGGAGCTTAATTTAATTTAATCTCTCCATGTCTCTCTCTCTCCCTCTCTGTCCTCTTTCTTTACTTGTCTGTCCTCTCGCCTCGTCTCTGTCCTCTTTCTCTTTCGCTCTCTCGCCCCCCAGTCTGTCCTCTCTCTCTTTCTCTCTAGTCTCTCTCTCTCTCCTGTCCCTCTCTCTCTCTCTCGCCCCCAGTCTCTGTCCTCCCTCTCTCTCTCTCGCCCCCAGTCTCTGTCCTCTCTCTCTCTCTCTCTCTCGCCCCCAGTCTCTCTCCTCTCTCTCTCTCTCTCTCTGTCCTCTCTCTCTCCTCTCTCTCTCTCACCCCCAGTCTCTGCCTCTCTCTCGCCCCTCTGTCCTCTCTCTCTCTCTCTCTCTCTGTCTCTCCCTCTCTCCTCTCTCTCTCTCTCTCACCCCCAGTCTCTGTCCTCTCTCTCTCTCTCCCCCAGTCTCTGTCCTCTCTCTCTCTCTTCTTCTCCCCCGTCTCTGTTCCTCTCTCTCTCTCTCTCTCTCTCGCCCCCAGTCTCTGTCCTCTCTCTCTCTCTCTCTCTCTCTCCCCTCGCCCCCCTGTCCTCTCTCTCTCTCTCTCTCTCTCTCTCGCCCCCAGTCTCTGTCCTCTCTCTCTCTCTCTCTCTCTCGCCCCCAGTCTCTGTCCTCTCTCTCTCTCTCTCTCGCCCCAGTCTGTCTCTCTCTCTCTCTCTTCTCTCTCTCTCGCCCCCAGTCTCTGTCCTCTCTCTCTCTCTCTCTTCTCCTCTCTCTCTCTCTCTCTCTCCCCCCAGTCTCTGTCCCTCTCTCTCTCTCTCTCTCGCCCCCCCAGTCTAGGCCTCTCTCCCCCTCTCGTCTCTCTCTCTCGCCCCCAGTCTCGTCCTCTCTCTCTCGCCCCAGTCTCTCTTCACTCTCTCTCTCGCCCCCCAGTCTCTGTTCTCCCCCCCCCAAGTCTCTGTCCTCTCCCCCCCAGTCTCTGTCCCTCTCCTCCCACCAGCCTCTGTTCCTCTCTCTTCCCCCCAGTCTCTGTCCCCTCCCCCCCAGTCTCTGTCCCCCCCCCAGTCTCTCCCGCCGTCTCTCCCTTTAACCCAGTTTAATGTCCTTACAGTACAGTTCCTAATTATTCAACTATCCTGTTTAATAAACTTCCATAATTCTGTTATAAACAGTATTGTAGCACTAATAGCGTCATCCAAAAGAAAGACAGTTATTCTGTATCTGGTGAGGTACTTTAAATGTTTTAAAAGTGTTTTAGTGGAAAAAGTACTTGACTTTTTTTTTATATGTAACTTTAATATAAACAAAACTTCCTGCCAGGTGGTCTACTCACTGCAGCATGACCACAACACCCTTCTATATTTAATTTCCACTGCAGTCTATCAGAGCTAGAGAAGAAAAGCTACAAACAAGGGCGCAGTGCCGGACAACTGAGCCTCGGTTCTGTGACTGTCCTGGTGTAAATCAATCCCTTATTTGTACAGCACATTTCAGACGTATCTCAATCCCCAATTAAAAGCCAAAAGTAAGAGTAGCTGTAATAACTTCCTGCGATGGCAGGGATCTCTTTAATACTCTTTAAATGAGAGCCTACACACTATAAACACAACTTATTACATATTTGATATATTACAGTCAGGTTTCTTCAACATACAGTGGTATCTTGACTTACGAGTGTCCTAACGAACAAGTTTTTCGAGATACGAGTCGTCTCTTGGGTGATTTTTTGCAGATTTTTTCTCTGTGTGTGGGTGTGTGTTTTATTATACTAAAGCGTTTAGACGGACGTTTGGTTACATACTTAATAAAACCAGTTAACTGCAGTACATTCTATTGTATTGTTTTTTTTTATACAATATTAGTTATTTATAAGTTTATTCAAAATAAAATAAGGTGTTTTTGGGAACCCATAACGGATTAATGGCATTTCAATTCATTTTACTTGGGAAAATTAATTTGACATACGAGCTCTGTCACAAAAATATGACGTAAAAGTTAACTACTAATTTCAACCAGTCATTTTAACTATAAAATTTTTTTTTCTGCCTCACAACTATATATGATACTGTATTATATTGTGTAGATATTTATACAAATGTAAAACATTTTGTCATTTTAATCATATCTTAAGTCAGTGATTGTAGCCAAATATTATTGCATCACCCTCTGCAAGCCGTTGACAGTTTGAAATAATGTTCCTAAACGAAACATAGGATACCCGACAGACTGACCTCGGCTGTGTTAATTACAGCTCTCCATGTGCCCAGATTCTCACACCACCAGTCTGTACGTGAGATATGCAGCTGCAGGTCACTGTGCTCCTTTTCCATCACCCCGATCTCCTCTTTCAGGAGCGATACAATCTGCACACAAACACATACAGCATTCAAAGACAATACAAATACTTGGTGGCAGACACCCTCATCCAGAGTAACTTAACAGTTTTTTTTTTTCAATCTAAGCCGTTTGGGGATTAGGGGCCTTGCTCAGGGGCCCAGTTTGGTAGTGAAAGCTATTAAATTGCAGTCCAATACCTTAACCACTAATATACAATGATTTTCAATAACGCTGGCAATCCCACCAAAAGTCTTTATTTGCAATATGTTTATAAATAAATGATTAAAGGAATAGTTACTCCATCTGGTGTTGTTCCAAAAGCGTAAGACCTTCTTTCGTGTTTGGAGAGATAAAACAGTTCCTTCTTTTATCTTTAATTATTCTCTCTGGTGTTGTTCCAAATGTGTAATGTCAGATTTGTATGGTTTTCTAGATTAACTATTCCGATAAGGCACAATATTAATAAAAAGGCAGCAGAATGGAACCTGCACCAGTCTATGGTAGTGTGTGGTCCAGAAATGGACTTGGGCAGAAAGCACAGGTCTGCTTTTTTCAAGGGTGACCCTACAAGGGAACTTGTCACGTCCTGGCGGCACAGAGAAGAGTTTAACAAGAGTGGTTCTGCTGAGAATAACTGCTATATCTGACCTGGGGGTTAACATGAACATAGTGCAACAATTAGGGGAGCCATTAATAGATCCAAAGGCCAAGACCAAATCCATCCGTTACATTTTTTGAGATATATCATTAAATACAAACCAATCAGATCACTCAGATCATTAGAATCAAGTCAGTTAGACATACCAAGGGTTCACTCTAAACAAGGGGAATCTGCGTCTAGTTATTACGCAGCCCGCAGTTGGAACCATCTACCAGAAGAGATCAGATGTGTTCAATTGGTAGCCATCTTTAAAATCACTTTTTTTAGATTCTCAACTGTGTTCATTTATTTTTAAGGTTTGCTTTTATTTTAATTTTTCTACTTTCACTGTTGACTTTTTATGCTAATTTTTAATCTCTCATGTTAATCTCATGCGCTATAAATAAACTGTTATTTTTATGTGCAACTTTAAATTTTTACCTTTTTGTCAGGTCGGGGTGCATTCTGTATAGAGCCCAGTGCTTGGCGTTTGTACTCCAGTCTTTCGTAGAGTTGCCGAAGTTTGTTAGCAGCATAGCTGACCTGCTCGTTTATACCTTTACTGCCTTCGTCCAGCGTCACCTCTTCTCCTTCAATGTTTGGACACTGCGTACACAAACATACATGGGCAGAATACTGAATAGTCTAAAGCTTATTTTACCATATGGCATCGTTAGATTATCGTCTAGCAAAAAAGTCGTTTTTTCTATTCGTACATATAAATTAACGAACAGATTTTTAACCAAGCTTTGCCTTATAACCCTGGCACTCTACCTGAAACTTTAACATTGACAATGACATTTATATTTTCTGGCATTTGGCAGACGATCTTATTAAGAGTGTCTAATTAAGTATAATCTTTGCCTTTATATTTTACATCAGTAAAGCCCGAGGCATGATAATGCAGATTTTGTTTCCCCTTGATGGTAAAAGGTCCAAATTGCAGGTATAAATTAGCTATAATTTTACAGGAGGCTGCATATAACTCGGCCATTTTATCTTATCTTTGCCAAACTCTAGTAAATGCAAGTTACATAGGCACAAACTGTAGGAGGTTGAGTGAACAAAAACTTGGAAAAATTGGTAGAAATCTAAACTTGTTACTGTCGTGCTTGAAACAAACACATTTTTTTGTCTCCTGCGTTATTATATAAAAAGGTTGTTTCTCGATTGCTTGGTTTCCTGGATGCAGCATAGTGTTTAGCTAATATTAACTGTTTAACTATCAGTCTCTATGCCCCTTTGCCACAAACTGCAAGCTTTTGCCCAACTCTTTTAAGTACTATGAAGTAGGTACTCACATTATCGTCTTTCTCCTCGCTGCTGGACTGTGAGCTGCTTCTTTGCTCTTCCCGCTTGATAAGCCGCTCGTACAGGTCGCTTACGAGGAACGAAGGGTAATATCGCTCCTTCATCGTCTCATAGACGTCGCTCTGGATCTTGTGAAAGACGTCCGTGCCTTTGTTCCCTACCAGAGTCTGCTGGATTTCCTTAAGGAGAGCTTTCTCCACCGGAATCTCCCGACTTTCTACAAAGAAGTTCTGGTAGATTTCCCCTACCAGCTGTGGCACCTCACTCTGTATGGAGGTAAAAGTGAAAAAAAAACTGTTTAAATCATACCCAGGAGTCATAATTTATAATAAATGGTATGTATGTTAAGTCTACACATTCCAAATATTCTATTGTCTTAAGAGAAGGGTAGCAAAAGGACAGAAAATGACCAGTAAATCTTTGCTGAATTTTCAGAAACTTGTTGTCGAAACTTTGTCTTGGGAATTTTGGAAATATTCTAGTAATTTATGGAAACTTACAAGAATTTAAATATTATAGAAATTTACATAAACTGTATACATTAACAAACATTTCGTTTGGTTATAGGCAGACTAATACATATTTTTAAAATGACATTACGCATGTGTTTTCTGGAGGAATGTCCAGTTCATGTGGAGGTGTGGCCTCGCGAAAGAAACCGCATTAAATCTGGTTGTTTTAACCAAAAGCAATATATTTCACTCATGGGTCGTATGGATATAATATATATATATAAATAATTTTCAGTTTATTCCCATTAGGTCCCCCTAATTTCCATTAATTTCCAAAAATTCCCATATAGCTCCATCAATCCCATAGAAAGATCCAGCCTTTTTGCAAGCCTAGTTAAGAGAAACATAAATAATTTAACTGATAAAGTGGATGCTTTTTAACTTAATATGCAGCTCTTCAATCATAAAAAATGAATAAAAGACCAACAGACACAATGATGACAGAAAGACTTTAACAATTACTTAAATTAATACCTCCATTGTGCAGACTAAAAATACACTACACAGCCATATGGATGTAATTAAAACTAGCATTGCTATTAGCCTTTGGAACACATTGTGAGAATATTGAAAAGTAGTGAAACTTGCAGGAAGGGTCATCGCTTACATCGCCTACATTTACCCTTTGATTGGTATTAATGTAAATCATCCCCCAGAAGTGTGTATGGGTCATGGGCATTAATATAACATTTTTGGACTTGCACAAATGCATGTGGTTAGGAATGATTTAAATGACCTTTTATATACCGTTGCAGCACAGCCCAAAAAACTCTTTTTTTTCAGCAAATTTTATGTGGTTATGATTTTTAATTACCACAAATGTAAGAAAAGGCATTTATTTTAAGTCTAGTACCAAATTTGCCCACTTGAAGCAATGCTTTGGCTCATATCAGTAAAATATAGAAAAACAAATCAAAAACAGAAGTACACTGTTCAAATAGTGCCTCCAGCCTATTTAACAATGTGATCCAGGCCAACTTGTTATCACCATCACATCGTGCTCATCATATGATGTCGTTAACAAAACATAAAAGAAAGAGCCGCATTCAGAAATAAACTACAAGCAAATATTCTTAGGAAAATGCATACTTTTTTTTATATCATACCTTGTTAGCACTTTTTAGCATCTCTACCAACTCCCAAAAACTGATGAGGGCCCTTTTATCCACGCGCTCCATATAAACACGGAAATGTTCCCGGAACACCGTGTTAGACATGATCTCCTCGAACTGAAGAATCTGGATAAGGAAGTAAAATTTTTTTTTAAAAATCAGTCTGTAAAGACGATATTACATTACATGCATATATTCATACTGTATATTTATCCGTATTCCGATTTAACAAAAGTGGGTGAAAGTTTTTACTGTTAGTCCGTATTAGATTAGAGACCCAGAGATCCTAAAGTCTAGTAAACTGTGTCGGCTTAGACCCCTAGTGATATTGACTCAGATTTTATAGTGGTAAATCTGCGGTTACAGTAAGCTTTAATGACGATTACTAAACCAGAGATAAAGATTTCATGTGGTCCTATTGTGATTATTGCAAAATTGCAAACTAATCCTCCAGTTTTTAATAGTCCCCAAGTGCACTGTAAAAGGACAGCTCTGAATCTCATTTGCTTCTCAGAGACAGAGACAAATCAGTGTGTGCTTTTGAAAAAAATCCCAAAGTGGCCATTAGAAGAACACTATGCAATACCATTAAGTGCAGGAAAAGGTTATAGTATAATTTCTCTCTCAGAAAGATGCCAAGATAGAGAAAAGACCAACGTAACAAAGGCGCAAAGGAACGGGGGAGGGAGGAAACTGTAGGTACGGACAGAGCAACAGTTAAAGCTGTATGTATTGAAAAAAAATTACATTAAGAAATCTGGTGTGTAGTTTGGTTGTAAAGGGTTTTTTATGTATTGAAATTAGTGAAGATTTTTCATTTTAACCTTCACAAAGAACTGAATTAAAAAAGGGTGTCATTGTAAGGTTAAAGTTATCAAAAGACGTCTGTTTTCCTGTCCCAAACACAGTAGCACAGTGGTTAAGGTGTTGGACTGCTAATTGGAAGATTGTGGGTTCGGTTCCCAGCACCACCAATCTGCCACTGCTGGGCCCCTGAGCAAGGCCCTAAACCCCCAATTGCTCAGTTGTATAAAAGAGATAAATGTACGTCGCTCTGGATAAGGAGTGTCCACCAAAACGCCATAAATGTAAATATGACCTTCCTAAAGGCACAGAGGCACACTCCGTCTCTCTTTTCACTCCGTCTCTCTTTTTCCCTGCTCTCCTTTTTTTGGGGGGCTCTCTTTTTAAAGCTCTACACTTTCTCTCTCTCTCTCTCCTTTTCATTTCCTTCCTCTTTCTATCTCCCTCTTCTTTTACATACATGCTGGGTACAATTAACTGTCTATATTTTTACTAATGATCTATTTTGTAACTAATTCAAATGTGACCATAACAAAATATTAACATTAAACCATTTTAATTATAAATGATGTGCAAACTCATACTGACTCCACATTAACAACATTAACTGTTCTCAGTTTTGTCTGAATAGTATAAGTGGCAGTGAGTGGTAATAGACAAAAATGGACAGTTTTATACCATCGAACTAGTAACTTTTTTTTAGTCTTTCGGCCACCCTACAGCCTGAACCACTGTAAGCAAACCGCTCTTACACCATTACATTATATTTATGCCTCACCAACACACAGTAGACAAAACCTCCCACATTAAATTAGCTACTTAATTATGCTCTTTACAGAGAGGACAACAAACATGTTATTTTTGTGTGTGTGTTAATTCTGCCTAGAGACAGTTCCACACTGTGTGTGTGTGTGTGTGTGTGGTGTGTGAGTATAATCGAATGATAATATTCATAGTTTATAATCCATTCATTTATCTCAATTCTTGTGTGTGCATTGTGAAAACATACATCATAATAACAACACAACTGGGATTCATATAAATAAGCTGATAGATGGAGCACTATTCCTCTCACCTTCTGACCCTGTGGCCCGTCTCCCTCGTCTTGATTTCCGTCTTCTTGTTGCTCGTAGTTGGGTCCCCCCAGCAGACGGATCCTCTTTTCACATTGCTTTTTAGCCACGGTGAGTTGGTTAATATAGCGCTTCATATTCCGCGCTCGTAGCAAGTCTGCCTTCATAGCAGCTGTTTCTTTTCCTTTACTGTCTATAAAAGTGGATGTGTGGGGAGAAAAAATAAATAAATAAATAAAATAGCAGACACAAAATTGGGAGAAAAGTGGCAGATGTCTTGTGCAGGATGACTGGGAAAAAGATCAAACAGTATATCATAACTATAGCTATATAAAATGAAATCGCTCTAAAGTTTAGCACAGTGGGTCCCCAAAACGGGGGGCATGACCCCTAGATGGGGTGTGGAGTTATAAAATAAGGGGAGTGTAAAGACAGCAGATTTTTATAGGGATGAACCAGAATTTCGAAGGAGAAAAACAAGTGAAATATCAGAAAAAAAAATATACGGCATGCCGCACCGTACCAGGTTTGGGTCTCCCTCTAGCCGCTGTGACTACGAGGTGTGACGTTCTCCTCAATATTACATGTGCATGCCTTGGAGTTGTTTATAGCCCATACGAACATAATGCTGAATGTAAAAGCATTGTCTGCTTTATTTTCACTGTTATTATAAATTAATTAATTATAATGTTTAATTAAAATGATTAATCCTCCTGTAAGGCTCTTTAAGTTTATGTGTGTTTGGTTTGGAGGGTTGGGTGAGTCAGGCACCTTAAAATTTTCCCTTTACATATAAGGATTGAAATCTTCCTAGAGCAACTAAATGGTGAAACAAACACTGTTGAAACTCCTTAAGGACCATTTAAGTGCTTGGAGGTATTTACGAAGCTATAACTAAAATAAAAATGACCTCATTCCATGCAAAATTACATAAAGGTCCACATTGTCTTGTGATTTGTTTTAGAGATGCAGGTGCAGAGGGGGGGCAGCTGTAAAGCTCGGATTAAAGCACCAACAGTGGAAAAATTAACAGTTATTAAATACAGAAACCTAATTTACATGCACAAAATAAGCCTATATATTCATACAACTCATTTCACAAACACAAAGCACAATTCAGATGTACAAATGTGTACAAAATGTTTATGGTGAATGTTGTATATTTTTGAGACTGTCCTGACACCTCACCCCTCCTACAAGGGTCACTCGTACTCTTTAGCCAATCAGATGCGGTGTGTGCAGGACTCAATTTGCTCACCTTTTGTGCAATCTCACTCAATTGGGACAGAAACAGAATTTAACGTCATCAATTTAGCATAGCCAATGAAGGATGGGATGCAAGTTATTCATTTGTTTCTGTGTAGAATCACTTCATCGTCCACATGTTTGTCAATCAAGACAGTCGCAGCTTCAGTTTTTAATTTTAAAATTAAAACTATGCTATTAACAATGGTATGTTTTGGATTTTTGTAAATATTCATTATAACTTTCAAAACTGTATAAAAACATACACACACAAATCCATGGTGACACACACATGAATCAAAACTTTCACATTCACGGTATTGGTAACCTTTGTGAATTTGACCCAGTTGTACATCTGTGATGTGTTTTGTAATATGTATTTTATGGGGGGGGAAAAAAATAAATAAACAAAAAAAAAAAAAAAAAAATAAATAAATAAATAAACAAAATATATAAAATATAATATTATATATATATATATATATTAATATATTATACAATTACATACACACACACTGTATATATAGATTAGGGTGTATATACACAACATATATATATATACACATATATATTATATATACATAACACTATATATATATATATATATATATATATATATATATATATATATATATATATATATATATATATATATATATATATATATACTTTAGATGGTATAGATATATATATATACTTATATATATATATATATATATATATATACACACACTTTTGTAAATCGTGTCTTTGCGTGATTTATTATTGAGACAAATCCAGTTGTATACTTTTTCAGTATTCTATTAAGGTTACATGCATTAAAAATAGCAGTTTAAAAAACAAGAACAAAATATAACTAAGATACCCATCAAAACACAAAATGAAGCCTGTCAGGGAATGACATTCATCAGGAGAGCAGTTGCTCCTGTTCCTGGACTACAGAATAATTGGAGCAGCACACATTAAATGTCATCGCTATTTAATTACATTTACCAAACCAGATACAATTACTGACCTGTCTGTTGTCTGAATGATGTGCAAAGCCTTTGCTATAGTGACTGCTGTTGCGCAGGTATCGTGTTTACCTGTGTTAAGGTCACTTTCACCAAACACGGTCTAAAAGTGCTTTAATAAATCTTGGATCTTTTTCGGTTATGCCAAAAAGTAAAAGAAGGAAAAAAATTTATCAATCATTTTTATTGAATAAATTAAATATATCCGTATTTTTTTTAATAATAAATATGTTTACTACATTATATTTGTTATGTTATAGTAAATTTTTAGTTATTACATAACTATTATATAAAAACTCGTAAAACTTGAATTGTTTGATTGTTACGTACATCTGTGTACAGCGTGTACTGTAGGCGTTGAAACAGAACAAAAAAAAAAACACATACCTTCTACCTGTTCTGCTACAGCGCATAGACCAAGTATGCATTATCATTTAATTATAACAAACCAGAAGATTCACTGTGTGATGAAAGCCACCTTACCTTTTCAGATATAATCATAATGCAAATGATAAACATGAGATTTTACTATTAAGAAGCTATAAATGCAGTTTATGGCATTAACATTTCCAAACTCTAGTGTTTAAAATGATTGCTGTTCGATAAAATCTGTTGTTGAGCCTAATCGTCACCTCACACAAGTCTTGTATTGGGGTGGATAAACGGACTTACCTTTCTGCTTCTTGAGCTGGGGAATGCTGCTGATAGTGGTGGCCTGAATAATCTCCACAACTATCTGGTACCTGGTAGAGTTCAAAGAAACACAGTGTTTGTTAGGAATCCATTAAAACATCATTACTGTATTATTACTGTATTATAGAAAGAGACATCCAAACCTGCAAAACCATTAATACAACTGGACATTACTGTTGTTATTATCTTATACTGGTTTTTTCTTTTTTTTTGAAGAAATTAGTGAAACAGGTACCACATATTTCCAACAATAGAAGACTATTTAAGAAAAAAACATAAGCAAATTAATAAAATCAATAAAAATGAGAAACTGTACATTATTGTATGCATTTACAAAGGGACAATATTATTATAGGAATAATTCAGATATCTACTTTTGGCCTTTCTCTTTGCTTTCTGCCTGCAGCTCCATTACCAACATCCTTCTACCAATACTTCCACTATTCCCCCTATTTCACATGTCCAAACCATCTTAATCTGGTCTTTCTGACTTTGTCCCTAAAATGTCTAACACAGGGGGGGGGCAATCTCGGTCCTGGAGGGACGGTGTCCTGCAGAGCTCCAACCCTAATCAAACACACCTGAACCAATTAATCAAGATCTTGCTAGGTATATTTGAAACTTACAGATAGGTGTGTTCAGGCAAGTTGAAGCTAAACTCTGAAGGACACCGGCCCTCCAGGACCGAGATTGCCCACCCCAGGTCTAACATGATCTGTCCCTCTGACGTGCTCGTTCCTAATCCTGTCTAACTACATCACTCCAAAAAAATCTCAACATCTTCAGTTCTGCAACCTTCAACTCTGCCTCCTGTCCTAAAAAAATAATAATAATAATAATAATAATAATAATTTTACACAAATCAATAATGATGGATTTTGTCTAACATTTATAAGCTAAATCTGTAGCTTTCCTGACTGCAATCAGATTAGTTTGGTTAGTTGGGGTGTGTGAGAACTGGACGAATACTGATGTCTTCTGAGATCAATAGTCGCAAATTGCTGTTTCAAAGATGAACGGTTGATCTAAAGTGCTTCGCATGAGAGCAATTCCAGCATTCTGGACATGACATTTGCAGTAAAAACTAGAAACATAAATTCTCAGAGAATGTATATTTTAACAATATATTAAAACAATTGTTTATTAGCATCTAAACCACCGAACCATAAAGTTACGGCATTAGAAATGAAATAAAATAATAATGATGATAAACACATTTCCAAATAATATTCTATATATAATAATAATAATGATAATAATATTCTAAATAATAAATTAATACACATTTATAGCTTATACACATTTTATATTATGGGAAATATGCATGTGTTACAGATGCGACAAAAAAAAAAAAAAAATGCACAACCCCAAAAAACAATACTTTACATATTTTTTTTAATTTCTGCATTCACAAAGAAAAACCTTTGGTCCAGACGTTATGTCTCTCCGTAATGGACGCGACTGAGCTGAAGTTAAAATTCACTTAAAAAGCTTTCAATAAAATGTAATAAAATGCTTTCAAATCTTTAAGCTAGACCTATTTGTGGGTCAGGACCGCACATCAACAGAATACAATAGAGACTTCACGAAGGGTTTTGTTATTTTGGTTAAAAGAAAAATTTTTCATGGTAAAGTTGACATTTGCATGGAATTGCACATAAGCAAACATTATTATCAACATAATCATCATCAAGAGTTTTATGACTGTTTTGTTAGAGATTCGCCTCTCATAAGCCAAATTCATCAACTTGCTTAGGTGAATGGTTAGGCTTTAATACCTGCTGTGTGCTCAATGCTCGAGTCCATCATCCATACAATCTCTACACCATCATACCCTTCTACAGTCTATTTAGGGTCGTCATAGCTTTTTATAAGGCTGGTGTTTACCTGCGTCGCCTAGTAACTGGCTTATTAATGCTCCCTGTTGCAGCAACTGGTGTGAATCAATAAGTTGGCTGCGGCTAGAGATCGCATCCCTGCCTTTAAATCCTATTAAATCAGCAGGTTCGAAATGCTCCCCCAAGTTCCGAAATAAAGAAAAAGACTACATCGTCCACGCACTGAGGCTAATTTCAGTTAATGAACGGCGGTGATTTAAAACAAAACAGGTGAACAGCAAAATGTCATGGAAACAAACCCATTAGGTGAAAAGCTCATTATCTTTGGAATAAAGTCACATCAGGGGCAAAGTCGCCTGCTATCTAAATAACCTGCAAAATATGATATTTAGTTTTAAATTGAATTAGCAGGGCTAAAAAAAAAAATTGAAAACAAAAATGTCAAATCTGAAGTGTTGACTTTTTACAACTGATTACACTTTCATTTAATAAAAAAAATGCCAAGCCTATTTGACTTTATCTTTTTCACCGGTACAAATCAATAAATCTAAAATATTTCATTCAAATGTCACTTATGACTCACAGCAACACAACTCATTTGGGGTTTTATTTTAAAGCACAACAACATTTCAGCATGACACATTCATCAAAACTCACCCTGTAGCACGTATGCGGTACTTTAGGGCTGCATAATCGAGGTGTATTGCAAATTAGGTTGAGCTTGATGTACAGTCAGAAATTTTTGCCTAACTTTTGGGGGCAATATATTATTTTTTTTTCCACTTTCTAACGCTAAATTATTAAGAACAATATCGTTAAGAATTTTCTAACAAATATTAACATATATTCAGCTAAATTTCCATATAAAAACAATACTGGATAAAAAACAAAGCAATAGCAATAGTGGACTAAAAACATAGCTTGTGATGGTGTAAAACCCCTCTATGCCCCTATTTCACCTCTCTATACCCCTGTACTCATAGGTGGGAGGTGTGAAAGTAGTCAATCTGTCAGGGTTACTGATTTCTTCTTGATGCTGATTGGCTGCTGCCCTGTGACGAATCTCAGCAAGCTGCAATCCAGGATTCTTGCATCTTAACCTGCATGGTGTGTAGCTCTGTCTGGTGTTTTACTAATAATGTTTTAAGCTGAGTTTGTAAGGAGATTCGAGTGTTTGGGGAGCATTTGGGAGCCAAATTTGGGGTTAAAAACTATAAAAATATGCATTTGTATGCTTTTTTCAGACCACGTCTAATATTCGTGGATATTCGCAATTCGCGGGTGCTCTTAAAACGTGACTCCAGGGAATGTTGGCGAACGCATGTATAATGATGCTTTCAAGTTGCACAAAAACGCTTGGGTGCCCGTGTCTTAGGCACAGAACAGGATATGGCAGGTGAGGGTACCGTGTCTCACCTGAGCTGTTTGAGGAAGTCGACGTCAGAGCTGCTACTGATGAGTTTGATGAACTCTTCATAGGACGGCGCGTACGTGTATGCTTTCTTATGGTGCTCGTTCACTTGCTCCCGATGTTCTAGCTGAGCCAACAGCATTTGGTTAATGTAGTCTGGATCGCTTAGCACCTCCACCAATGACTTTAACACTAAAAGACAGAGAGAGAGTAAGAGAAATAAAGAGAGAGAGAGAGAGAGAGAGACAAAAAATGAATGGTGAGGATGTAAAGATATTTAAATTACATTATAAAATCATTAATTGCATGCCAAGATACACACACGAATAAGAATAAACTCACACTGATCTTATAAAATCAAAACTCTATAATAAATAAATGGTTTTGCTGAAACTTTTCCAGCACAGATTCGGTTTTTTAACATGCAGAGGTCTAACCATAGCTGGCTAATATAGGCATTTACTTCCCTCAGTCTCAAGCTTTGCATCCGGAATCAAGGAACCCTATTTAAGTGTTAAATTACTAACATCAACATCTCCACTACCGCTTAAGTGCTCCAATCAGCCTTAACCACTCTACCAGTCTTTATAAATGCAATGAACTGAAATGTTTAAAAAAAAAAAAAGATGCCAAAAGAAACATTAGAGAATTTCATTCATTAATGTTTAACAGACAGCTCAAGGTCATGACTTTATTAGTTGGACATAATGCTGGATGGCTGAAGCTGCACTCCACAAATTAATGCCAGGCTGCCAAGCAGAGAACAGCCGAAGGCCTGTTTGTGCCCTAACAAGCACAGAGTCAGACTGGCTGCATGCCAGTTAGTCTGGCTCCAAGTTTCAATATTAGTAGGAAGGATTTATAGGCATAATATAAGGAAGAACGAGTTAGCCGTGTTTAGAATAGATAGATAAATAAATAAATATTGATGCAGCAATAACCATTACTAACTGTAAATACTTTTAGATTTTTTAAAATGTTTATCGTAAATTGTTTTTATTTCTCACAATCTGCACTTTTCTATTGCACATTTTTTCTATTTTCCTACTTTGCACGTAATTGTTTCTGTATCTGAGCCACCGTAACAATTTAATTTCCCCACTGTGGGATCAATAAAGGATCAATCTTATCTTATCTTATCTTATCTTATTATGAAATCAGGTATTAGTCTAATCTTAACAATACACATGATATCATGTGATACAACAAACTACGAGATGCATGTCTAGCTTTCATGGTCTTACTAATAAAAGACACACACACCTGCATCAATAACTGGTCATTAAAGGACTCCAAGTGTGTGCACACAAAGATATCACCCTCAATCACCGGGGTCAACACTTCTGGTTGCTCATGAGACAGGAAGCAAGCCATAGCACCTTGCACTTATTATACATGCCCAACGATAGTGATCTGTGCCCTCAGGTCAGCCATTCTAGAGCTACTTATAGAGGGTCTAAACATCAAACATAAAAAACAAGCAAAAAAATAAAACCAAGCTGAACTGAACGTTCTATAACCTGGTTCACCTATTAGTCATGCTGCCATGGTTAGTTTTACCAGAGTCCATGCTTGCACTCTACACCAAGTGCACATTTCCTCTATTCATTGTGACTGTGACTTTACTGTTTTCTTTCTTTCTTTCTTTCTGTTTGATTCTTCCTGGTGACCCGCCTTTGGTTGATGACCATGTCACATTACGATGGTGACTGGGGACGCTTCCACTCTGCCGTGAAGACGCTCCAGCTGTTTTCTAAGGACTTGTGACTAACACACAAAGAATTATGTTACTGCATAAGTCCTTCTATCTGTTTACCACCCAAATGAGGATGGGTTCTCCGTTGAGTCTGATTTCTTTTAAGGTTTCTTCTCATTACCATCTCAGGGAGTTTTTCCTTTCCACCGTCACCCTGGGCTTGCTCATTAGGGACAATCAGGGACAACCTGATTTCTATTCTATTCACAGTTCATAACCCTTGTAAAAGGTGATATACGAATTAAATTGAATTGAATAAATATATATATATACACACACACACATTCCCATAAGACCCTAAAGAATCATATCAACTCGTGGAAAAATGGACAGCATTGGCAGCTGGGAAATGCTGGGATCTGAGCCCCAGATTTTTGGATCATCAGGCCAAAACCTCAACCAATGTGCTAACATTAAATTCTTTTTTTTTTTTTTAGGGACACCAGCAAATTTCTCTTTTGAGACTGCATTTTAAAAAGTGATTTTATGCTAAACCTGCAGACAAATTAGATCTGTAATTTGATTAGATGCATGATTAAAGACCAAAGTCGGTTGTGCAACCAGATAAAGAGAATGGGTCGGACTTTCAATCAGCTCATGTAGCAGTCTTAGAGTCCATTACGGTTCTCTAAAAGAGCACAGCATCCCTGAAATAAAATTACGACAGATCGAATGAAATTAGTTGGGATGTCTGCCAATGGGCAAAAAGCAAAGTTGAAAATCAAATAAACAGGTCTTAAAATGGCCCGTTGTCAGTGCTGACAGATAAGACAACCTGCTTTAGACATACAGATGTCTGTAGAAAGAGGAAGCGAGGAAACTCATCTGTACTTGTAGATATGCTGGTGGGAGGTACGGCCACTGACAGATGTTGCATTAAAAAAAAAAAAAAAAAAAGAAGCAAACCTTTTTAGTGGGTCTGCGAGTTAAAAAAATCTTACCCACATTGTCTGCATTTCACTGAAATGGGCAAACATCTACCTACACCAGCTACAAATACAAAATTATTTTTTATGCAGCGTAACGATTAAATCATGGTGTGTTTCTAACAGATTTTCCTCCTGCCCTTATAGGATCAATACAAACCGGCATGAAAGCCATGTAGATGGAAAAATCAGTAATCAAGCAGTCAGAAGCTTCCTGTTAATTATTGGAGCTTATAAATTATAGGGTCAATTAACAAGTGTGACACAGCTGTTAACTGCTGACAGCTGCACGACCGAATATAGACTTTATCCCCTGTGACCAAGTTTACGAACAATCAGTGTTTTAAAATAACACTGGAAGACCTACTGAACTTAAAAAAGGGTTACAACAGTCAACATTATCAACAAATATGCATTAGAATAGTCAACAACAAAAATATAAGGACCTGCATTGGCGCATGTTTTACCAGTGTGGCGCTGTACTGCAAAGCTACAATTTAGTGCTCGTGCAGAGGAGACAAAAACATTATCGAGATTTCTTTAAAGAGTCTAAAAATGAAAAATTAAAAAAAAATAAAGTAAATTAAAAAAATATTTAAAGTAAATAAATAAATAAGTTTCTGTTTTTTGGTTCGAAATAATATGATGACAATTAATAACGATAATGAATAATATGTCATTTCTCTTATTGCCAACATCTACAACAAACATAATTTTTCATAAACAAGTAAGCAGAACAGAAACAGATGTGCACTTAAGTAAGAAATAGGGCACCTTTAGAGGTGATGACCTCAACCAGGACGAGCCGGAGACTGCTGGAGCGAGCGTCACGCAAAGGCAGCAAGCAAAGAACTAGAATACGTGAACAGCAGCGCAGAAAACGCATCTCCTCCTTGGGACTACACAGACAAGGATGAAGCGGAAAGGCCCTGGGTAACTCCTCCTGCCTACAGAGGGTATGGGAAAGACGACAAGTGGGAAGAAAAGAAAGACAGCCATAAGTGGACAGAAGGAAATTGTAAAACGGTGGAAAACAACAAGAAAAATAAAGTAAGGCAGTAAGCGAAAACAGATACAAAGAGTGTGACAAATTAACCCGAGACTTTTACTCAGCTAATGAGCTCTGCTGAACGATCGCTTCAGGACAGAGAACAATAAAGACGTGATGTGCAGTTTGACTACTGAAATGTGTGTTATTTGCTGACTCCTGAAAGCCTAAAGCCCAAAACAATCAAACAGTTTATTCCTTTTGAGACTGTCGCTCGAGTTCTAATAAAATAGTGTGTGTCCAGTTAAATAGTCAGGCTCTGTAATGTTATAGCGTTAGACACGTAGCTACAGTATTTATAATTATTAAAGAAGCAGTTAAGAGAGGATGCAAATAAGCAGTTGACAGTTAAGGATCTTGTCCGAGGACGCATTAGGAGATTTGAACTCACAACCCTCTGATCAGTAGGGCACAGCGGTAACCACTGAGCTGTTATTTCTTAACTAAGAAAATAGCAGTTTTAGCTAGCATATTGAAACACTAATCTATTTTGATCCAACAGAAAATTGGGTAAGTTTATTAAGTATAATTAATAGTATAATCTGTAATAATATAATTAATTAATAAATGCCTAATATATGGTTAAAAAAAATTAAGTATGCCTGACACACTATATAAAGTTATTACTAGACAAATTCAATCTGATTATTTATTTATAAAACCAACGCATACCTGGTATTAGAAGCCTTGAGGTCACAAAAATGGGCATGAAGGCTCTTAACCATGTTGTTACAAACGACATTGACCACGTCCACCTCTGAAAGGCGAGTCCTTAGCTGTTTTGTTATTTCCCAGAAATCTTCAGCCAGCATCTGATACAGCTGGCCCTCATCTTGACTCAGCGGCACATACCATGACAGGATGTAGTCTCTGTAGCTGTAGTCAAAAACTAAAAACGAGGAGAAGACAGGCATGTCAATTTTCCAAGCCACTTCCTGGTTCGAAAACCTTTTGAATGCCAATTAAAATAATATTGGGCGAAAGCTTTGCAGGCACAATAGGTACTGACTGTTTATTGCTTTACAATGGCTTTGTCGACCCCAACAACAACAAAAACAAAACAAGACACAGTTGTGACACACATTTATCAATTAGACCCTATCTCACTCCGGACCTCTCTGACCCTTCCTTGTGACCCGCCTTGATGATTGTCACATCACCATGGTGACTGAGGAGGCTTTCACTCAGCCATAAAGACGTTCCAGCTGCTTTCTGAGGACTTATGACTTCAGTTGCTTACACACACAGTGTGACTATAATTCCTGATACCTGTCTTCACCCAAATGAGGATGGGTTCTCTGTTGAGTCCGGTTCCTCTCAAGGTTTCTTCCTATTCCGTCCCAGGGAGTTTTTCCTTGCCACCGTCGCCCCCGGCTTGCTCATCAGGGACAAAATGATTTCTGATTCATTTGCATTTTATTGTTTCTTTGATTGGGTACAGCTGCTTTGTGACAATCACCATTGTAAAAAGAGCGTACAAATAAAATAAAATAAAATAAAATTGAATTGACTCTTTCTTACATTGATTACTTCAGAATTGGGGAAGAAATACAAGTTTTGGTGTGTTGGTAACTGGAAGACTCCAGAGTGACCTTGTGGTTTAATCTTGGCTTCAATGTTCACGTTTATGATTTGCAGAACTTTATCCAGAGCAACTTATAGATATTTTTGTGGGTTTTTTTTTTTTTTAAGTCTACAGTGCCTAAAGTCGGAATCAAACCTGATGCTGAAGCATTTCCTAGGGTTACAACTCCATCTACTGGAGAGAGACTGAAAATGAGTTTTACTTGCTTACAAAGTGCATTTAAATACCAAATATTAAGTAATTAATGAAGCCATTTATAATTTATTCTTTAGTAATTTATCATTTAATGATTAGTTATTTAACACTCAATCACAGGAACTCTAGACATGCGGCAGTAATACAGCCTGGATGAGAATTCTATCTAATATTAAATTTTAAATTTCACAAAAACACAATAAACTTCTACAGAACAGCATTCATATCACAGAACACACGAGACTGCAGACTGCAGTGATTTATTCAGTATCATCCAGATGGCAGATGTTAACAGATTTTGAACAAATGAATATTTTACCTTTTAATTTATTTAAGGGGCAGCACAGTGGTTTAGTGTTTAGCACTGTTGCTTCACAGCAAGAAGGTCCCAGCTGTAAATTCACAGGTCATTCTGTGTGGAGTTTGCATGTTCTCCCTGTGCTTGTGTGGGTTTACTCTGGGTTCTCCGGTTTCCCCCCAAAGTCCAAAAACATGTATGTTAGATTGATTCGTGATTCTAAATTGCCCATAGGAGTGAGTATGAGTGTGTGTGTGGCCCTGTGATGGACTGGTGACCTGTCTTGATGCCCAATTCTGATTTTGTTACTATATACAATTTTTTTTGATGACCCGCTTACATCATCTTTTAAGACTAACCTGTTTCTGGTATCTGCATTTACACTATACACAACAAAACATGACAGACGCTAATAAACGTATCCGATTTTTGTCCAGTTTATTACCACATATGAATAAGGGCCTGAATCCGATCTGAAAATAATTCATATGCTTTTTTTCTGCTCACACGACCATGAGTCATACCCTGTCTGTAGCACCTTTGTAATTGGGTCACATGTAGTGTAAATGTGATCTCCCCTGATCTCCATGAAGACATGCTATGTCCTGATTCCGACTCAACCCTCAACACTGAACACCTTTGGGATAAACTGGAACCCCGACTGAACCCCAGACCTCCTCACTATTACATCATCAGTGTTATCAGTGTCTGAATAAACACAAATCCACACAGTCACATGACCCAATCTAATGGAAAGACCTAAAATAAATGTGGGTTTTATTCTAGTTAAGTGTACATAGTGCAGGTTATTAGGTTTTTTCTGTACTAAACACACAAACATTTATATCGGGGACACACTTCTTAACACACTTCCGCACAGTCAGGCCAACCCGACAAGGGTCCTGTTCTAGTATCTGTAAAACGAGTTGATCGGTTACATAGAAGATGGTACCAGTTTGTTTGACGTATTAGATTGAACCTGTCCCAGTTAATGCCCGGCTCTGTCAGCCACCATGAATGTAAGTGTACATCTAGAACACTGTTTTATATATATCTTACCCTACTCTCCTACAGTTCAGTCTCTCTACCTAACCGTCTGGGTTTCAGTCCCATTTAAGATTCAGGTCCAGTGTGTATCTGACACAATGAAGAAGCTTTCAGATTAAAAGCAGCCTTTCAGGTTTCACTTTACATACCTGGACCAGCTGTAAACGATACGGCCATCACAAAAGGCTGAACTGAGCTCTCGTACACTTATGTGCACACTTAAAGCTCCTCAGTGCAAAATGAGACGGTCGGCTTTCTTTAGCTAGACCTCATATCCGTAGCTGATTTAAATGAGAAGCTAGCTTAAGCATTTCGCTAATCAGATTTAAAATAAAATAAAATAAACAAAACCTTAAAATCAAATTAAAAAATCTCAAAGAAACAAAGTGACATCACTAAAAATAATAATAAAGAATACATACAGTCAAGCCCGAAATTATTCATCTCCCTGGCAAATTCTGACTTAAAGTTACTTTTATTCAACCAGCAAGTTTTTTTTTTTTTTGACCAGAAATGACACAGGCTTCTCCCAAAAGATATTAAAATGATGTATTAGAGGCATCGTTGTGGAAAAAAATATTTCTCAGCTTTTATTTACATTTGAACAAAAAGTGGCATGTCCAAAACTATTCATGGTTGGAGGGTCTCCTTGCCATCACCCTGATGTTTAGCTCCATCCACAGATTCTCAATTGGATCTAAGTCAGGACTCTGGCTGGGACACTGCAAAACGTTAATGTTTTTGTCTGCTAACATTTCTTCACCACTTTAGCTGTGTGTTTTGTGTCGTTGACATGCTGAAATGTCCACTGGTGCCCAAGGCCAAGTTTCTCTGCAGACTGCCTGATGATGATGTTGAGAATTTAGATGTTTTGCTCCTTTTTCATGGTTGCCGTTTACTGTGATTAGTTTTCCTGGTCCACCGGCTGAAAAAAACCTGCAATTAGGTTCCCACCACCATGCTTGACAGCGGGGATGGTGTTCTTAGGGTACTTAAGGCTTTTCCTTTTTTTACGCCAAATGAAGGCTACATCATTGTGGCCAAACAATTCAATTTTTGTTTCATCTGACCATAAAACAAAAGACCAGAAGTCTTCTTGGACATTGGACTGTCTGCCTTGAGATGTTGCCACCACCAGAGCCCAGATTCATCAGGATGGCCTTAGTGGTGATCCTTGGATTCTTTTTTCACCTCTCTCACTATCCTCCTGGCCAGCACAGGTGTCACTTTTGGCCACGTCCTCTGAGATTTTTCACATTGCGGAACATCTTGTATTTTTTAATAATACTTTGCACTGTAGCCACTGAAACTTCAAAACATTTAGATATGGTCTTACAGCCCTTTCCTGACTTGTGAGCAGCCACAATGCGCAGCCCCAGGTCCTCAGTGAGCTCCTTTGTCTTAGCCATGACTGTCCACAAACCAAAAGCAGGGAGTTTCTGTTTTTTACCTGTTGAGTTGATTAAAACAGCTGTTCCCAATGAATCAGGGTAATTAGGATGCTTTAAAACAGCTTGGACTATTTGGAATGGTATAGAACTTTGGATTTTCCCATAGACTGACAGTTTGCAAAGGGTATGAATAATTTGGGACGCCACTTTTTGTTCAAATGTAAATAAAAGCTGAGAAATATTTTTTTCCACAATGCTGCCTCTTGTACATCGTCTTATTATCTTCTGGGAGAAGCCTGTGTCATTTCCGGTCAAAAAAAAACTTACTGGTTGAATAAAAGTAATTTTAAGTCAGAATTTGCCAGGGGTATGAATAATTTCGGGCTTGACTGTATATATATAAATTTATATTTATATATATATATATATATATATATATCTTTTAAAACTGCTAATTCTTTTGTCTGACAGCAGTACCATTTATATAAAAGGTGCTAATAATTAATAATATATCCATTAATTATAATAAACGAAAGTCTTTATTTATTATGACAAATACAGTAATTATAATAAATAGAAGTCTTTATTTAGTATAATAAATAAAAGTAATTATAATAAAGAAAAGTCTTTATTTATTATAATGTAAGCATATTAAGATATAAACAATAATAATAGGATTATATTTCTAGGACTAAAGTCTGGTACAACACTGTTAATTTAGTCTTAAATTGTTTTTCACTAAATGTAAATTTGAAACGATTAAATTTCCATGTATTCGTTTTCAGCTTGATTTACGTTGGACTAAAAATTGGCAAAGTAAAAATTTTATGAAAAATAAATAAAGTAAAATTAAAAGAAGCAATCCTGCCCCATCGTGCAGAAAATGTAGCTTTTAATTTACATCATTTTGGATTAATTTGTAGCTTTTAATTTACAATAACAAAACACTAACAGTATCACATGTAGCCTATAAAAGTTTCCTGCTTCATTAAAGCTCCTCCTTGGGTCACATAAGTTATATCATTTTTTCTACGCAGATGTCAATTTAGTCCCAAACTATAAGCTGTTTATTTTTTAACTACTAAAGGCTGAAAATTTTATTTAACCGATTAAGGGAGACAAAGATACAAAATAGTGTCACTATAACAAAAGTTTAGGAAGTCCATTTTAGAGACAAGATTCTTCTTCTAGCCTGAGAAATAGAGATGCCAATATTTAATTAGACAGAAAAATTATCAGACAATATGAATGAAAATGATGATGTCACTTTTATTTCTCCAATATATATGAATATATTGAATATGAAATTCCGTTGATCAAGTCAGACTGGAAATAAATGCATCAGTCTGGTTGATAATATTTGGGCAGCTTTTTGATAAAAATGGCGGGTGTTTAGTTTCAACTACAAACATGTGATTCTGTTAATATTTGAATCAAAAACAGAATCAAACATTTTTTAATAAATGATTCCTGGTGTCTTTCACACAAAAAAAAAGTGTCATCTTTATCATTTGTGTTATCTTTGAATTATTTGTTATTATAGAAAAACCAGAAGTAACCAGAATAATAAGAACTCAGTGTGTATCTGTATCTGTATTGGAATCGGCCATGAGAAGGACTTAATTATCAATTCTCGGTATCAGTTAACATTCTTCATATCGTGCATCACTACTATGGAGTATATTAATAAACCTCTGCTACAGTATTGACAAGAAAGACACGCTTAAACACTCGGATACTATAAAGAAGAAGAAGCTTTTACTATTTTCACACTTTAACATGGTGGGATTTTACACATATCCCAGCTTTAAAATTTGTCATTAAAATACAGGGGCAGATATTTTACAACACCCCTGGAGCAGAGAGCGTTAAGGGCATAGCTCAAAGAGCTAACGATGGTTGCTTGGAAGTGAGGATGCTTAAAACTTCTGATTATTACCCCAGACCCCTAATTATAAAGCTGCTTAATATCATTGCCCCTTACTCTTACTCTAAACCAGGGGTGGGCAATCTCTGTCCTGGAGGGCAGGTGTCCTGCAGAGTTTAGCTCCAACTTGCCTCAACACACCTACCTGTAAGTTTCAAATGTAGCAAGACTTTGATTAGTTGGTTCAGGTGTGTTTGATTAGGATTAGAGCTAAACTCTGTAGGACATCCCAACCTTCCAGGACCGAGATTGCCCAACCCTGCCCTAAATAATACTGCATGTACTTCATCACCCCGTATGGCTGAAATTGTTGAAGTTAAAGCTGGTCATGTTTGGGACATGGTGTTAATACGTTTTTTAGATATCATTCTTATCTAACCTCTCGGAGAGGAATACAGTGGCCACGATTCCAGTGTTACTGTGCTAAAAATACCAGTTTGCCATAGTTTCAACACCACAGAGCTGAAACACTCCATGCTTCTGATAACCTTACCTTCTGTGCTTAGCATATACACTGCTAGGGTAACAATCCAACTCGATTAATTTGGTATCTCTGTCTGTTGCGGCGACGTAGTATCTATCCGTAGTATAGAATTGACATACCGTATAACCCTAGATCACTTTTTTACCTCTCTTTTGTGCAGTGCATGTAGATTAGATTTATACCCATTTGTTTGCTATAAAACTAAATTTTATTATTTTAACCAATTTATGAAAACTGTGACACAAACAGGGCTGTGCGGTCGGGGATATGGTGATGGTAAAACAGTGCTGTTCTATGCCATCAATCGTCATCATACTTCAATTCAACGCTCGAGTGCTCTTATCTTTATAAACTAATGGACATCTAGCTAAACACTAGCCAAGTAAGGTTGGTCCAAGGAGAAATACGGAGATGACAGTGTTGGTCATTATTAATTACTTTCCTCATCTTTATCACCATCATCATAATTGTCACCATTATCCCCACCACTATCATCATTTTAAACCATTATAGCTCCATCACTGTCCTCACTGTTATCATCAGCATCCTTAATCAAACACCATTTAACCACCACCACCACCACCATCATCATTTTAAACCATTATAGCTCCATCACTGTCATCACTGTTATCATCAGCATCCTTAATCAAACACCATTTAACCACCACCACCATCATCATTTTAAACCATTATAGCTCCATCACTGTCCTCACTGTTATCATCAGCATCCTTAATCAAACACCATTTAACAACCACCACCACCACCATCATCATTTTAAACCATTATAGCTCCATCACTGTCCTCACTGTAATCATCAGCATCCTTAATCAAACACCATTTAACCACCACCATCACCACCATCATCATTTTAAACCATTATAGCTCCATCACTGTCCTCACTGTAATCATCAGCATCCTTAATCAAACACCATTTAACCACCACCATCACCACCATCATCATTTTAAACCATTATAGCTCCATCACTGTCCTCACTGTAATCATCAGCATCCTTATTCAAAAAATAGCTTTAACATGTCTGTATAATAGTTATCATCATCATCATCCTTCAACCACTATTACCATCATGACTATCATCATCACCGGCAACCATAACCATCTTCTGTAAACCATTATAGCTCCATCATCATCATCATCTTTATAATCATTATCATCCTTATTTAACCACCAACATCACTATCATCATCATGATCATCTTCATTCAACAATTATAGCTTTAACATGTCTGTGTTATTATTATCATCATCATCATCATAATTATAACACCTAATCACATTTATTATTCTTATCATAATCATCTTTAATAATCATTATAACTTAAACATCATCATTAGGATCATCATCATCGTTTGGTGGAACTGTGATCCTCTTTAGTACAGTTCTGGAGAGTTGTTGGTTTAGTTCCAGGCTGTACCGAAGGCCCAGAAACCCACCAAGTCACTCTTTTATTTATTTTTTTATTCAGTTGACTTCTGAGTATACAGTATAGGTCATCCGGTGTGTTTTTTTATTGAGATAAACGGCATGGCTTTTATCCAGAAATTCTCCATCAGACTAATTGCATAGTTTCTTCTTCTTTTTCCTCTGTGACTGATGGTTCATTGATTTGATTGGTAGGCAGTAGATGTGCATAGGTATGTTCTTATAGTAGCTCGTCACCCACGGCCTGCAGAAAACACACAGAGGCAGTACTTGGCATTGTTTTTCTAAAAAGCGTGTGAAATATGTGTTCTTACACCTGAGACAATTAACTGTTGAGTCTGCATGAGATAACACACCACCCTAAAGAATTTATTTTCTTTAAAACCTATATAACCGAGTTTAACCATCCTTCCTTCCATCCATCCATCCATTCAGCCATCATCTATACCCAATTATTCCTAATCAGGGTCATGGGGATCTGCCGGAGTCTATCCCAGCTTTATTGGGTAAAAGGCAGGGGATCACCCTGGACAGGTCTACAGTCCATCGTAGGACACACACACTCACACTTCTATGATCTTGGTGCAATTGCTCGGTTAGTGCAGTATAAAGACTAACATCCGAACCCTGGTGCGCACCAAACCAGCGGGCCGAGATCACTAAAAAGATGAGTCTTAATCCGTCTCCAAATGAACCCTGATGAGGTCAGATTGATATATGAACGTGACACGGACCAAATATATCTTCTCAAACCAAAAACAGGATGTGATGTCACAAGGTGCAATACAAATGCAATTCTTATAGTGATTTCTTTAACGCAAAAGGACAGAATGCTAAATCATAACTACCTGATAAATGCCGTCTCTTTGTTTCTGTGCTGTTTGAACATTTTAGGAGCTCGTTGCGTCTTCTCAGCTGGTAAAATCAAAACTATATATACATCCAAACAAATGCGATCAAGCCGTTACGTTTACGATATTTAGGTTAGCTGGGAAAAATGCGAGTATGAAGCGGACCAGGACCAAATTTTCCTTTTTGGTCTGCACCAAATAAGCCAAAAGAACCAACCTAACATGACCCAAGAGACCCAGCATGACAATGTCCATGTGCACAAATACATGCTGGGTTCTGGTTAAAGTGGATGAACTCAAAGATTCTGGACGGAGCTCTGAACTCCTTTGGGATAAACTGGAACACAGTCTGGACCTCAGACCTCTTTACCGGACGTCAGTGTGCAGTTCTTCCACTCCAACCAGAACATATCATGTCTATATGGAGCTCAGGGAATTTTTGGGTACAGGGACAGTGTCATACTGGAACAGGGTTTAAGTTCCAGTGAAGGAATAATGTAACTCTACCACATACGAAGACATTCTAGACTTTAGAATTTGTTTGGTGAAAGACACACTTACATTGGTGTGCTGTTAAGGTGTCCACAAATCTGGCCATCAAGTTTATATTAATTACAACTATTGTTTGTGCAACATCTAAAGAAACTGCCTCCAGAAACACCTAAAGCAATCTAAAGCAACATGTTGAGAAGATGCTACGAAGGTTAATCAGAGATTTGTCTACTTATATATTTTTTTATCAGACATGATAGTGATGGTACTTTGCAGTGCGCTGGTTGAGGATGAGAAAGGAGAGATTTCTCCAGCGTTGGCGATTTTCTTCCTCCCTTACACTCTTCAGTTCCTGCTGTCGCTCCTCCTGCAGTTGCAGCTTTTCCCTCATGTCCTGCTCGATACGGACCAACTGCTTACACACATAACACACAAACAGTGGTCCAAAAAAACATTAGGTTTCAATAGGAACTATATATTTTAAGTAGTTGCTAATAGATTTTATTAGCATTGGTAAAGCGTTAGCTGTCTAAGGAAACAAATTAATAACATAATACAGAAAAATTAGCAAACTGTAAGCATGTGGTAATGTTATAGGAACGTTCTGGTTATGTTTGGGGTAGAGTGACACTTGCAGGCTAACTGAACTGCGAGCGATTTAGCATTACCTCTGCCAGTAAGCCGTTGTTGTTCTCTAGTTTCACCTGCTGCTTTTGCAGTGCATGCAGGAAGTCATCCTCTGTGACCGCCTTCTGATGAGCAGCAGCAGCATTTAGCGCGGATGAAGAGTAGCTGCGTAAAAAAAAGACAGAAGTCTAAATTCTACTCAAAAATAACGGACATACATATCAGCCAGCTAATCCGAATCTGATTTCTATTGTCCGGATCTGTTTTTCTTCTGACAGTGTGAACAGCACAAACCGGATTCTTTTTAATTCCGCAGTACGAACGGTTATGTCAGAATTCATGCGACGTTTACATTATTTTTGATTGACATGAGTCATCGTTCTGCACATCACAGCTGATCTACAACATGCTATTATTAAATATAATATTAATTAATATTAACATTAAATATCATTAATTCACTATAACTGTTGTTTGCTGCACTTCACCTTATAAACGTAAGCAGCTGACGCGTAAATGTTGCACCAGACGGAATTAGTTTTTTGGGACATGCGGGTCAGTGTAGGATCCTGAACGGTTCACACTGGAAATCTGATTTTAGCCACATTTAAAACAACAATGTAAAGAGCTTTACAATAAAATCCGATCCGAGCGCAAATCACAATCAAGCACTAAACCTTAGACTGAACGAATCCTTAATCTGCGAAAGGTGAACTGACACAGGGTGGCTCAGATGGTTAAGGTGCTGAGTTGTTAATCTGAAGACCAGAAACACCTGGGTTCAAGCCCCACCTCCGGCAACCACTGTTGGGTCCCTGAGCAAGACCCTTAACCCCTCCTGCTCCAGGGGCGCTGCATCATAGCTGACCCTGCGCTCTGACCCCCAACTTACTAAGATGGGATATGCGAAAAATGCATTTTGTTGGCTCTGTACACGTACCTTAGACAATGAAGTTAAATATTTTATCGCACAGGTCTTTGGGTAAAAATGTCTAAAGCAAGAAAATGAACGATAGAATAATCCAATAAAAGCTTTGAGGATCTTACCGGAATTTCTGTGGTTCTTTTCCAGCCATTTGTTGAGAGTTTTTTGTCACCTGAAACGAAATAACCAAAAACTATTCGCTTTAAAGTTTTTCATTAATGGCTGCATATATACAGTCTGCAGTTAAAGTCTTTACACTCTTCTGCAAGTGTGTGTGTGTGTGTGTGTGTTTCCTTTATTTCCTGTCAGCATTGTAAGCTGTAATCAAGCCGCCTGTCTTATTACTCACTGTTGCCATGTGGAAATAAGATAGGTACTCGAATGCAGCTGACTGCAACTTACTTACCTCTCTTTCTGTCTGCCTGTCTGCCTGTCTGTCTCTCTCTCTCTTACTCCCCCCTCTCTCTGTCTCTCCCTCTCTCTTACTCCCCCCTCTCTTCCTCTCTTTCTTTCTCTCTCTTTATCTTTCTCTCTTTCTGTCTTACGTTTTTTGCCTTCTCCTCTCTTTTTCTCTGTTCTCTCAACTCTTACTCCCCCCTCTCCCTTCCTTTCTATCCCTGCCCCCTTACTCCACCCTTTTCCCTTTTTTGCTCTATGGGCCGCTCTCGCGCTCTCCCCCGCTCTAACCGGCCTCTCCCTTTTTTCTCTGTTCTAAATTCTGTCTGCTCTCTCCCTCTCTCTTCTGCCCTGCCCCTCTCTCTCTCTCCTCTCTCTTACTCCCCCCTCTCTCTGTCTCTCCCTCTCTCTTACTCCCCCCTCTCTTCCTCTCTTTCTTTCTCTCTCTTTATCTTTCTCTTGCTCTGTCTTGTATTTTTGTCTTTTTGCTTTCTCTTTTTGCCTTCTCTCTCTCTCTCTCTCTCTCTCTCTCTCTCTCTCAACTCTTACTCCCCCCTCTCCCTTCCTTTCTAAACCCCTCTCTCTCCCTCTCTTTCCCTCTCTAAACCCCTCTCTCTCCCTCTCTTTCTTTCTTTCTTTCTTTCTTTCTCTTTCATTGTCTTTTTTCCTTGTTTCTCTCTCTCTCTCTCTCTCTCTCTCTCTCTCACTTTCTCTCTTTCTTTTTTGAACCTGTACACTATTTTATTAGCAACAGTTCACATAAAAATGTGATGATCCTATTGGACAACCGGAGTTCACGGTTGATTCAGTTCTGGTCCTGTGCGGGTCTTCGTTGGATGCAGGAGAGGAGGAACATGTGTCCATATTAGAAATTGTAACAATCACATTTTGTGTAGCTGCTAAACTATGAAGCCAAAAGTTTGTGCATTACAGTTAAAGAAAGCGTGGCTGCATCCAGAAGCAGGTCAGTGATGATGAGTAACAGCTGAACCGCTCAGCTGAAATAAAGCAGTGGTAGCATTAGCTTGCGCTAGTAAGGAAGTTACTCAATCTAATAGTCAATATTAATTCTATAAAAAAACTATAAGTATAACAATAAATGAATAAACCTTATCGAATTACATTGTTTTCTCAATGTAAGTTCCTTGTTGTATGTTTATCTTTAATGTAACAATGGCAATTTTCGGGTAATTTGATGATTTGTGTTAAAGAGTTTATGATAAGGCAACACGGTGGCTTAGGTTTACTCCGGGTTCTCCGGTTTCCTCCCACAGTCCAAAAACATGTATGTTAGATTGATTAGTAATTCTAAATTGCCCATAGGAGTGAGTGTGAGTGTGTGTGTGTGTGTGTGTGTGTGTGTGTGTCCACCTGTCCAGGGTGTCTCCCTCCTGCCGTTCGGCCTTTCAAAGACGGCTGGGATAGACGCCAGCAGATCCCCGTGACCCCGAATTAGGGTATAAGCGGGTATAGAAGATAAAATTTGCTATCTTTGTAGATATTTTGCATACATTGCAGATGTTTTGCATATAAAGTTTTCACTTTTGTCCTTTTGTAGGCAGGTTTTAGAAATATTGAAGAAATAGGCTTGCCAACACTGTTCAACATTTTTAAACTGCAACTATATTATTACTATTATTATAATTATTATTCCTTCATATCATTTAAAATCAGGAAGACAGATGTAGTCAGAAAACTATATACTATTTATAATATATAAACTACAGCGATACGTTGTCTTACAAGTGTCCCAACTAACGAGTTTTTCGAGATACGAGTCGTCTCTTGGGCGATTTCTTAGGAGGCAGCTTCAGACACCCAACCGCTAGTTGGCCCAGCATTCCGTGGTGTCACTCGATAGCTAGTCAGACATGCGCATTAGCAAGTGGAGTCGTCTGATCTCCAAGGTAAACGCTGTACATTATACTTAATAATACCATTTTATTCCAGTACATCCTATTGTAGTGTTTTTATACAATATTAGGTATTTCTAAGTTTATTTTTTAAATTTAAAAACGTAACAAAAAAAATGCAGTGTTATTTGGGGACCCGGAAAGAATTAATGGCATTTCAATTCATTTGTATGGAGAAATTGATTTGACATACGAGTAATTTGAGTTACGAGCTCCGTCACGGAACCAATTAAACTCGTAAATCAAGGCACCCCTGTGTATAACAACAAATCAGTTATTAGAAATAATAAATAATCTCAAATCTGTTTTGTCTCTCATACAGACACGCTCTGTCTTCCATACAGGTGACCTGGCCTGATGACAGAAGATGGTCTAAAGCCTGGGGACAGAATTAAGCAAGTTTAATATCACATGATAGACTAATAATTTGCCATTCATATGCGGATTTATAATAGCACTCTGGCTATCTTAAATATTAATATCCTCCTGAAAGCCAAGAAAAAATGTCTTTTTTTTTTGTTTTGTGTGATTTCCTACTCCACAATTCTACAATTTCGAATATTCCGATTTATTTTGAACAGCATGTCGACTTTAGTGGACCACAGGAGCAGTTTAGTCCTGGTTTTCCATAAAACCTGCTTGTTCTGTTGGTAGTCATTTCGGATGCCGTGTAAGAACTAGTTCCTAACATTTCAGCCTGTCCAATGAAACATCACTAGAAAGCCCAGAATATATACTTAAAAATAAAAAAAATACATTTATGAAAATGAAATATCCACTACAGAGGACACAATACGATGGGTTGGATCTCAGAAGGATATGGTTTTATATGTTGTTGTTTTTTTGTTTTAAAAATATCACACAATTGTGTTTATTCGTATGCTAGTATGTGGTGTAATAAATTTGTGTTCACGTTAATGACCTGATGTAATATGATGTTGGATGTGGTGGGCTGTTGTAGGCCAAGAAGTCCAGGGCCAATTTTTGGTCCCAGTCCACCCCTGGAGTCATACAGTAGTCTAGAATGTATTTGTACGTACCAGTGGTGGTCAATGCGGGTCAGTAAGTCCTTCTCTCTCTAAATTCTAATATTAGTTCCATTAAATTGTAATAATTTATTCCAGCAGTTTATTCTCTTCATTTCGTAGTGTTTCTCTCGCTGCACTGCTTCCAGTACGTGTCTGTGGATGTTAGATTTTTTTGTCCAATCAGATTTCAGTTTCTTTGTGTTGCCATGTTAATCTAATCTGCCCTTTAGAATCACTAGCGCTGCCCTTGGAATTTAGACTAAATTAGCAGTGGCAGATTGACCATTGGTTAATATTATTAAACGCTGTTTCTGCAACCAATCAAATTTATAAATCCACTTAATGGGGCCCGCATTTTTCCGTTCTTTGATTGGTTGATCAGAGTAAAACCGTTACTGCCCAGTTCGACTACCAAAACTCGTCTGTACTGTTGAACTAGAATTTTTACCCCCACAATGGCTGACGGAGGAGGAATTAACTTGGTTTCAGACAAACTTAAAAATACGTTTTTAAGGTGGATTTTTTTCCGGAAAAGTTGTAGATGTGCTGAGAGTTCGGTAGCCTGAAGATAACTAGCTTGTCTCAGCGCAGGAAAGAGTTTATTCCCCACTTCCAGACCAGCGCCACCGAGCGGTAACACTGACTTACAGCCTCTAAATGTCTGATAGATTTTATTGATATCTGTAATGTTTTTGTGATGTTATATTAATATTAAGATAAATATTGATTCATGCTCCAGATGTTGTATGTGGTACAGTTGTGGTTGTAGTGTAGAGGTTCGGAGTTGTGTGTTAACGGGTTTCTTGCTTTAATAAAAATGTTTTTTATCCTCAATATGTGAAATGTCTGTAATTCCATGCTGTGTTATATTGTGTGTTTGTTTAGTATTGATGGTTTCTATAATTGTGATGTGATAGTGGTGGTATTAAGAGGGGTATCAGTCGGGTAAATCCACACTAAAGGCCCAGCTACCAAATGTACCACCCGCCACTGGTATGTTGTGGTATTACATAATTTCTTGAGAACTAAGTGACTCAAACACTGTTCTAGCATGACAATGTCCCTCAATGTCCCTGAGAGAAAGCTCAGAGGCTTTGTGCACAGGGACATTGTCTCCTCCCCCAACACTAGTGTCTGATCTCACTAATATTATTGTAGCTGAACTGAATGAACACAAATCTCCACAGTCACATGACCCAATCTAGTGGAAACTTATGGAATGCCAGAGTATAAGGATTTATCTGGTGAATTATGCATATGCAAGTCACTTTTCTTTTACTTCTGAAAGACGAACATGAAAAAAATTGACATATAACATTTTTTAAATAAAGGAAAATTACAAAACATTCCCTTTAAATCGCTCTCATTTGTTCATTTTTTGAAATAATTTTCTTCTCCCAGAAAACTCACAACGTTTTGGGAGCAATTTTGTGTATATGATGTATATAAAATACAATATTTTTTTAGATAATGTCTTACTGAAATTAAAGTAAAGAAAATTAAAGCTTTTTAGTAGTTTGAAGGTGCAGTGGGTGATTTTGTAAAAATGCTAACTTTAGCCTGATAGCACTAAATATTTTCTTCCCTCCCCCACGGTTTAAACCCACAACCTCCTGAATGCATGAACACGCACAGACTAGACAACCAGAGAAAACATTACAATACATCAGAAAAACGTTATATTATAGTTAGTAACAGTACTAAAATGCCAAACATAAAATATTCCCCGATTACACACTGCTGCTGAAGCTAAACTAATTCATAAAGATACAAAAACTACGAGTTCCTATTGAAACACACCAAAATCCAATCGCACCATATTTTTATCTGTCCAAAAGAAATACTGTAACCATGACATCGTCTTTCAGACACTTTAACTCCTGTAATCGACTCCAGAGTGTTTTCACTCTGTTTTTTACTAGCATTTTCATCCCACAGTATGTGAATGCACTAATGACAGGGTTGCCAAATAGAGTTAAAACTGACTATTCTATAAATAAAAAAATAAATAAATAAATAAAAAACAGCAGTCACATTCTATTTCTGGTTCCATCTTTCACACTTGAGTTTTGTGTAGTATTTAACCTATAAAATGTTCGTGCTTCAAAACCGCCAAACTGATCCAAAATTTTGTACCTGAACAATCAAATACAAATTCACGCAAATGGACGACAAAATTCCCAATCTGGCAACCCTGGCTAATTACATTTTCCGTAAACAGGGAGCTGATATGTTGGCAGGCATGTTAGAAAGACTATCACAATTTCGTTTATTTTGGTCCTACACCTTCCGCAGAATATACAAATACCAATTAAAGACCAATTAATTGAATGATTGATATCGAAATGCGAAGAGATTTTCAACCAGCAGAACAAAAACCTTTTTCGAACCAAATCACCTCCCCCGACTTTAAGATGCTCAAAAATATTTTTCAAAATTTAAAAAAAACATTTCTCTGGTATTTCTGATACACTTACCTTCCCATCCAGGTCTCCTGCTCCAGACCCTGCAGGTGTGAGAGCTGTGTGTTTAGAGAGACTCTTCATCCTAACCCTCAGGTACGAGTTCCTCTCCTCTCTGAGGAACAATCGCTCTTTTGGGAGTCATCCTGTTTTAGCGTCATTCTTCAATAATGCAGCACTTCTGTGGTTTCTCCTTCCATGACTTTCTTCGAGTTTCTTGCTGTGTGACCACACGTTCCTTCCGTCACTCCGCACATCTAATTAGTATCCGTAAGTTCTGCAGTCTCTGAGCGTGAATAAGTCATAAGAGCTCGCTGATTAGCAGCTCCGGTTCCTGAAACATTGCTTTTCAGGAGAGGATCAGGCCAAGAGTGGCTCTTAGACCTCAATAACATCTGTTGAGGTTCTGTAAAGATTGCCTAGAGGTTCTTAGGTCTTAAGAGGTTGTATAAATGTTGTGTAGTGGTTCAGTAAAGGTTGCATGGAGTTGCATAAAGTTTTGGTAGGGGTTGCATGGAGAAAATTTGTAGAGTGTGGGTGAAGGTTCTTTAGAGGTTGTGTAGAGGTTTAGAGGTTATGTGGCAATATGTTTCTAAAAAAAAGTTGTATAGACGTTGTGTACAATTTCAGTGGAGGTTGTTTAGAGGTTCTTTCGAGGTTGTGTAACGGTTGTACAGAGGTACATTAGAGATTCTGTGGCGATGTTTAGAGGTTGTGTTAAATTTTAGTAGAGGTTGTCTAGAGGTTTTATAGGTCTTGAGGGGTTGTGTAAAAGGTTGTGTGGTGGTTCAGTAGAGGTTGCATGGAGGTTTTTTCAAAGATGTGTGGAGGGTGGGTACAGGGTGTACGAGGGTTCCTTAGAACTTCTTTAGCAATTGTATAAAGGTTCTCTAAAAGTTGTATAGAGGTTGTGTAAATGTTTTGTGTAAAGTTCTATAAAAGCTGTATAAATGTTGTGTAGAATTTCAGTAGAGGTTATGTAGAGGTTCTTTAAAGGTTGTGTAGAGGCTGTGTAAAAGTTTTCGTAGAGATTTTGTAAAATGTTGTGTAGAGGTAGAGTTTCTGTTAATATTCTGGTAAAGCTGAATGTTGTGTAGAATTTCAGTATAGGATGTAGCGGTTGTCCAGAGGTTCTTAGTAAGAGGTTGTGTAAAATTGTGTACAGGTTGCATAAAGGTTGTTTAAAGAATGTGTAGAGGGTGGGTAGAGGTTCTTTATATATTCTTTAGCGGTTGTCTAAAGAGGTTGTGTAGATTTTGTAGTAAATGTGTACAAATGTTTTTTTAATGTTTTAAAAGGTTGTTTGGAAATTCAGTAAAGGTTGTTTAGAGGATGTGTAATGGTTTTGTCGGGATTGTGTGAAGGTTGTGTAAGGGTTGCAAACTGATGATGGAAAAGGTCAGCAGAGGTTTTTAGATGTTCCACAGCTTCTCTAACAGCCTCTTCTAGCCCTCAAAAAATACCAAAGGAAAAACTCACTAAAATATTAAAATGTTATCGTTTTAAATGTTTTTACCTTGTGAATATTTATACAGTGTATTTTAATATTATACGCTGAGGAGAACCAGCTAGTCTAATTCATATTAAAGTAGAGCAAATAGTAAGTTATAAAATAAACATTATTATAAAATTATTATCTATAAAATATGAAGTGTGCATTATTTACTGTTTCAAATATTTCTACTTGCTAGAAAACTAAATTTAGAACCATTAACTGACTGAATTTTCTATTGTCTGTATTTTTTTGTTATTATTATCCTTTTTCCCTTTTACTCTTTACTGCCTGTAAAGTCACATAAAGTCACACCCTGGACAGTCCATCACAGGGCCACACACACACACACACACACACACACACACACACTCACTCCTATGGGCAATTCAGAATCACCAATCAATCTAACATAAATGTTTTTGGACTGTGGGAGGAAACCGGAGAACCCGGAGTAAACATGCAAACTCCACACAGAAAGACCCCTGCAGGAGAATCGAACCAGGGACCTTCTTACTGGGAGACAACAGTGTTACCACTACAACATCGTGGAAAAATTGCTTATTAATTGTAATCGTGGTAAAATGTAAATAATTAAGGTTGTGATTTTAGCATATTTACCAGCCCTAGTATGATGTCATGGTTTGCAGTGTATTTCATAACCATATATATACCGGTGGCGGGCTGTGCATTTGGAGGCTGGGTCTTCAGTGTGAATTTATACGACTGATCCACCACTTAATATCACTACTTATCACATCACAATTATTGAAACACATCAATGCTAAACAAACACACAATATAACACGGCCTAGAATTACAGACAGAGAGACATTTCACATATTAAGGATAAAAATCATTTTCATTTTAGCAAGAAACCCGTTAACACACAACTCCAAACCTCTACACTACAACCACACCTGTACCACATACAACATCTGGAACAGTTCAGAATCAATATTTATCTAAATATTATTATAACATCACAAAAACATTACAGATATCAATCAAATCTATCAGACATTTAAAGGCTGTAAGTCAGTGTTACCGCTCGGTGGCGCTGGGCTGGAAGTGGGGAATAAACTCTTTCCTGCGCTGAGACAAGCTAGTTATCTTTAGGGTACCGAACTCTCAGCACATCTACAACTTTTCCGGAAAAAGCCTTAAAAACGTATTTTTAAGTTTGTCTGAAACCAAGTTAATTCCTCCTCCGTCACTGTGGGCTGAAATCTAATTGGACAAAAAATCTAATATCCACATACACGTACTGGAAGCAGTGCAGCGAGAGAAACACTACGAAATGAAGAGAATAAACTGTCGGAATAAATTATTACAATTTAATGGAACTAATATTAGAATTTAGGTTGTAAATGTAGGTCAGTGATTCTGATAGTGTTTAGATAGCAGAGAAGGACTGACTGACCAACACTGGTATATACAAAGCGTTTTTATTGTTTGTGTCTTATATAGTTATGTTATTATGTTATATAGCATCACTGAGTAGGAAACTAAGGCTTTTAATGTGCTTCTTTATTGCTTAACAGATTATAAACAACTTAAATAATACATATGTGTGTAGAAAGAACTAAGAAAAGCTGCAGCAGTGTGAACAGCGAAATAAACCGAAAGAACTGTAAAACATCACAAACATTCTGATTCAAATGATTACATGTTTCTTGTCATGAAAGTGGTGGGATAAAATATAAAAGTCTGTGGTTAATATCTCATAATTAATTTTTCTTCTCTGATCTCAAAGCTTCCTCGGAAATGTGGAGGTTTTTATAGGAAGAAGAGTGAGATCTGGAATAGGACGGCCAAAAGCACATACTGATGTGATGGCGATGTGGTCCAATCAATTTTTCATATATATCTTTATGTTATAAAATTAACATACAGACTTATATATGCAAGCGATGGTGTGAGACGAGTGCTTTATTTTGCCTGGATAGTTTCACTTCCTGTATTTTGTATTCTGAGAAACTGTAATTAGCGTGTGTTCCGAGCGATTTGTGATTTAATCCCGCATCACTGACAGCGCCGATAGAAATGGAAGTGGTAGTCAGTGAACAGAATTCCTACATAATTGGGGTCTGTGGAGCAGTGAGCGTGACCCTGCGGAGAGAGCAGATTGGGAAGATCATCAGGGAAAAGTCACACTTTATATCTACAATGTTTGGGCGTAAAAAAAATATATAAGAAAATAAAATGTATTACCGCTACTGAGAGACGGAAGTGGTAGGATGATCGGAAATGCCGGGCAACTGACAGGGGCCACTCATGGACGTACCCCTGTGGGACAAAAAAAAACCAAACAAACTGCACATTAAATGACAAAATTTTATGCACAAGATCAGTTAATAGAGTGAATTTTTATATTATATACACTGCTCAAACAAATAAAGGGAACACTAAAATAACACATTGTAGACCTGAATGAATGAAATATTCTTATTAAATACTTTGTTCTGTACATAGTTTAATGTGCTGACAACAAAATCACACAAAAATTATCAATGAAAATCAAAATTTATTAACCCCTGGAGAAAAAAACACACTACAGGCTGATCCAACTTTGATTGTTGTAATGTCCTTTAAAACAAGTGTCAAAATGAGGCTCAGTAGTGTGTGTGGGCCTCCACGTGCCTGTATGACCTTCCTACAAACGCCTGGGCATGCTCCTGATGAGGTGGCGGATGGTCTCCTGAGGGATCTCCTCCCAGACCTGGACTAAAGCATCCGCCAACTCCTGGACAGTCTGTGGTGCAACGTGGCGTTGGTGGATGGGGGGAGACATGATGGTCCCAGATGTGCTCAATTGGATTCAGGTCTGGGGAACGGGCGGGCCAGTCCATAGCATCAATGCCTTCGTCTTGCAGGAACTGCTGACACACTCCAGCCACATGAGGTCTAGCATTGTCTTGCATTAGGAGGAACCCAGGGGCAACCGCACCGGCATATGGTCTCACAAGGGGTCTGAGGATCTCATCTCGGTACCTAATGGCAGTCAGGCTACCTCTGGCCAGCACATGGAGGGCTGTGTGGCCCTCCTAAGAAATGCCACCCCACACCATTACTGACCCACTGCCTCTCGACGGCGTCTCCAGACTCTGTCACGTCTCTGTCACATGTGCTCAGTGTGAAACCTGCTTTCATCTGTGAAGAGCACAGGGCGCCAGTGGCGAATTTGCCAATCTTGGTGTTCTCTGGCAAATGCCAAACGTCCTGCACGGTGTTGGGCTGTAAGCACAACCCCCACCTGTGGACGTCGGGCCCTCATACACCACCCTCATGGAGTCTGTTTCTGACTGACCGTTTGAGCAGACACATGCACACATTTGTGGCCTGCTGGAGGTCATTTTGCAGGGCTCTGGCATTGCTCCTCCTGTTCCTCCTTGCACAAAGGCGGAGGTAGCGGTCCTGCTGCTGGGTTGTTTCCCTCCTACGACCTCCTCCACGTCTCCTGATGTACTGACCTGTCTCCTGGTAGCGCCTCCATGCTCTGGACACTACGCTGACAGACACAGCAAACCTTCTTGCCACAGCTCGCATTGATGTGCCATCCTGGATGAGCTGCACACTACCTGAGCCACTTGTGTGGGTTGTAGACTCCGTCTCATGCTACCACTAGAGTAAAAGCACCGCCAGCATTCAAAAGTGACCAAAACATCAGCCAGAAAGGAACTGAGAAGTGATCTGTGGGTCATTTCACCACCTGCAGAACCATTCCTTTATTGGGGTGTCTTGCTAATTGCCTATAATTTCCACCTGTTGTCTATTCCATTTGCACAACAGCATGTGAAACTGATTGTCAGTCAGTGCTGCTTCCTAAGTGGGCAGTTTGCTTTCACAGAAGAGTTACATTGTGTTGTTTAAGTGTTCCCTTTATTTTTTTGAGCAGTGTATATATGTGTGTGTGTGTGTGTGACATTCATAGTCTTAAATAATTGGATTTTTTGTTCATTTTTAGTCTGAATTATGTTTATATACAGTCTAGGTTTACATTAAGGACTTAAAGTTTACTTTACTTTACTAGGTTTACATTAAGGACTTAAAGTTTACTTTACTTTACTAGGTTTACATTAAGGACTTAAAGTTTACTTTACTTTACTAGGTTTACTTTAAGGACTTTCGGTAGACGCCCTTATCCAGAGAGACTTTCCTTTATGTAATTTTTTTTTTTTATCCAACTGAGTGAAATTTGTTTATTTGCAAATCTCATCTAAGTAAGTTGGGGTCAGAGTTAAGGGTCTTGCTCAAGGACCTTACAGTGGCTGGCTGGTGGTGGTGGGGCTTGAACCCAGGTCTTCCTGGTCTTAAGAACAACTCAGCACCTTAACAGCTCAGCACCTTAACCATTTGAGCCACCACTGCCTCTGTTACATTAAGTTACTTAATAAACTTAATGTAACCTGCAAATGCAATGTTTATGTTTATAAAATAAGATTTCCGGTGCTTTTGTAAAGTTAAAGCGAAGCGTCACTCCGTGCAGTGACACACCGGCTAAAGGGAGAGAGGAAACTTCCTTCAGCAAAACACTGCTGGGCGGCGCCGCATATATTTCTGGCTCATATATCTCTAGCATCGCTACGTTATTACTTTTATTTATTTCTTATTATATTTTAACCAACAGACACTACAAGCAACACAACACAACACTACATTTAACAGTTCTACAAAATACAGGCAAGCTTAAATAAGTTACCCTGCCATGCAGTTACACTGAGCTGTGTGTGATTCTCTGTCTAGTTTTGTGATAATCGACATCTTTAATGGTGTTTTGATGGAATTTCGAGTGTGGTTAAAGTAAACAACTATAACTCTAAGATCGAGAGGGGCTTGTTGTCGGGTTCATCGACAAGTCAATCAACAGCTGAATAAATAGATGTGATGATGGATGCTAAGGCGCCACCATCACTGATACATTTGTTATTCATTATTTCAGTAATTCAGTGTTAATTTGTTTTTTGTGTCTATTTTTTTTTATTTACACATAGGAACGTAGACGTAGGAAGTGGGTGTGGAATAAACACTACCTGTGTGTTGTGGACTCTGTGGAGTTCAGAGTCATTATTGTCCATTACAGCAGTACACTCCTCTCTCATCTCAGACGCACACAGGTGAGCCACTAACAGCTCAGTAGTGCTGTTCAAACACACACACACACACACACGAGTAAGTACACATTAAAAACTAGATTAGAAAAAATTAATAGCTTTGCTGACTTTATACTGTATTTAACACTAAATATCCCAAAGAATCCAACAGAAATGGTTATTTGTTATTTATTTGGTGACCATATGATGTTCTAGAAACATTTTCTGTAGGTTCTTTTGTAACCAAAAACTGATGTTCCCAGGATGGTCAGGGAGCTAAAATCATTAACCACTTTAAAAGAGAGAGAGAAAGCGACAAAAAGAGAGAGAGACAAAGAGAGAAAGAGTTGTTTACTTCTGAGATAGCAAGTACACTGCTTTAAAAAAGTATTAATACCCCATGCATTTTGTTTTTTTCCATTTTGTCACTTTACAAACGCAAACTTAAATGTATTTTATTGAGATTTTATGTAACAGACCAACACAAAGTAACACATAATTGTGAAGCGGAACAGAAATGATATACGGTTTTCAAAATGTTAAGCAAATAAAAATTTGGAAAGCGTGCATTTGTATTCCGCCCCCCAAAGGTAATACTTTGTAGAGCAGCCTTACACTGCAATTACAGCTGCAAGTTTTTTTTGCATTCTAGAGACTGCAATTTTTGCACATTCTTCTATGCAAAATAGCTCAAGCTCAGCCAGATTGGATGGGGAGCGTCTGCAAACAGCACTTTTTAAGTCTTGCCAAAGATGCTCAATGGGATTTAGGTCTGGACTTTGACTAGGCCGTTCTAACACATGAATATTTCTTTCAATCCATTCCATTGTAGCTCTGGCGGTATGTTTAGGGTCCTTGTCCTGCTGGAAGGTGAATCTCCTCCCCAGTCTCAAGTCTTTTGCAGCCCCCAACAGGTTCTCTTACAGGATTGCCCTGCATCAAGCTCTATCCATCTTCCTATCAACTCTGACCAGCTTCCCTGTCCCTGCTGAAGAAAAGAATCCCCAAAGCATGATGCTGCCATCGCTATGTTTCACAGTTCGGATGGTATGTTAAGGTTGATGAGCAGTGTTTCTTTTCCACCACACCTAGCGCTTTGCTTTTAGGCCAAAAAGCTTATCTTTGGTTTCATCTGACCATAGCACCTTCTTCCACATGTTTGCTGTGTCCCCTATATGACTTGTGGCAAACTGCAAACAGGTCTTTCTTTCAACGATGGCTTTCTTCTTGACACTTTTCCATAGTGGCCAGATTTGTGGAGTACACGACTTATAGTTGTCCCACTATTATCTTCTTCAGAGTGACCATGGGCCTCTTGGCTGCTTCTCTGACCAGTACTCTCCTTGCTCAGGCTGTCAGCTTAGGTCGATGGCCATGTCTTGGTAGGTTTGCAGTTGTGGCATACTTTTTTCTATTTTAATGATGGAGTGAACAGTGCTCCTTGAGATGTTCAAAGCTTGGGATATTTTTTTATAACCTAACCCTACTTTTAACTCCTTCACAGCTTTATCCCTGACCTGTCTGGTGAGTTTCTTGGTCTTTATGAGGCTTCATGATTTGTTCACTATTGTTCTCTGACAAACCACTCTGAGGTCTTCACAGAACAGGTGTATTTATATAAAATGGAAAAAAGCTGTTAAGAAAAAAAAATCGTATGAATGACTAAAATGCAAAGTTTACGTACTTCATCTGCAGCGTGACCGGCATGTTGATGGGGATGTGTTTACTAACGGGGATCCGATAGCTGTAGTTCCCCTTTCTGTGGAACACAGACATGTTACTGTTCAAGTCACTGTATGATCAAAAATTGACTCTGGAAATAAACAAAAATGAATGAAACATACCGAGAGTTCTCCTGGTCTATGTAATGGTGGTCTATAACCTGCTGGTTTTGGGTGATTAGGATCGACTTAATGCTTGTGTTTGTCCCTGTAAGGACAGTTAAAAAAAAAAGTCATGCAAAAATGTAATGAAACTTGTAGTACAGTTTAAATAATACAGGTAAACCTCAACATTTCAGTCATTACTCACAGTCGCTGTGGTGTCGTAACCATTCGAATGGAACATCAGCTGAAAAACAATACAACATTTAATAAAGGATGGGGTTTTTTTTTGCTTTCAGTGTTACAGCCCTTGTGGTACGACTTACCTGCTGTTCCCTGTTTATTATAAGTAGGCGTTTTTAATAAGTCAAAGGAAACAGTTGAGCTCGATGTGACAGACACACGGTTTTCGGATAAAGAATGCAAACAGCAATAAACTTTATCCGAGTAAAACACGCTGGAAAAATCGATGTCTGGTGGCCAAGGTCCAGGGGAGGAAGTAGGAGGTGAGACTGTGAAGGCTGTGAAACATCAGATCAAATAAATACCACAAGTCCAACTTGTTTTCCAATTAGAAAAACTAAGTTAGCATTAAAGTCGTAGATCAATGTTAACATTTAGATTAATTAAAGACTGGTGTTGGATGGCTGTCTTTATGGCCGCAGTTACACTGCATGTATCAAGTGAACCAATTCTGATTTTTTTTCTCCAATGTGGCACAGATGGTATATGACCCACGATTGTGTAAGCAAGAAAAAACACATGGATTCCGATATTTCCAGATTGGTTTTAGGTCTCATTCATTTGTGAAAATAAATCGGAGATGAATCGGATACGTGCATGTAAGCAGACAGATCGGATTTTTACCTGCCAATGCGTGTTGAAACGTCGCTTATTCAATGTGGCGCTTAATGTCAACTCAATGCTGCATTCGTCCAGGCTGCAGCAAGGGCTACCCTCTTTTTTTATCTGTCTAGAGAACATTTTCCGACCTTTAAAAATGGCAAAAGACTGAATAATCCTTTGGTCTTCATCCATTGCGTTCACTGATTATCACACTTTATTTTTGGTTAGTATGTCTACCTTGGGTTGTTTTTCCGTGTATAGTGTAAATGCAGATGTCAGATACAAGTCAGTTTTAAAAGATGGTGTGAGAGGGTCATCAAATAACTGGATATAGTCACAAAATCAGAATTGGGCATCAAGACCTGCAGTGTAAATGTGGACTATGTCTTTGTTATGGAGATTTGGGACACTGCTCCAAAAGACCACCAGAGGCAAACTACTGTACAGTCATTCATTTAGGACTCGTCCTACTGTTTAGCCAAGTTCAGATAACTGTAATAAAGAAAACACAAAATACAGGCTTGAAAATCAAACTGACAAAACATAATTAAAACCCAGGCTATATCTAAAGACCAACATTTAGGAAGGTGACAAGGAAGCATATAGAGAGCACACAAGACAAAAAGCAAACTACATTTACAACACAACGGAAATGCTCCCGACCAATAGGGGGCAGTGTTGGCACGGAAATTATGTGCTTAATACTGTATTTTTTAATTGTTAATAAATTTTTTATGTTAAAAAATTATATTTGTTAATCAAAATAATATGCAAATAATTATAAAAATTAATGTAAAATTAAAAATAAAAAAAATAAAAAATAATAAAAAACTTAATATGTGTATATAAATAATAAAATTTTGAATAAAAAATGTAAAAATAAACACACTTTTAATATATTTAGTTCTTAAGTACATCCACAGTCTCTTTGTTTGTGACAGTAAAGCATCCACAACGTCCGCTTAAACACCTCTGCGCAGTTGCCTGTTTCAGTGGACCAGCAGCCCCTAATTGTCGAGAACATTTTTTTTGTGTTCTGACTTAATTTCAGTATATTGTGAAATTATGTTTGCTTTTTAAATTTTGTTACGTTGTGCGATTCCGCTGTTTTTTTTGTTTTTTTTTGCTTTGACTCGATTCGACTCGATTCCGCGATTGTTGTGTTTCGACTCGATTCCGCTGTGTTTCGACTCGATTTCGTTGTGTTTCGCTTTGATTCTGTTGTGTTTTGTCTTGATTCCGTTGTGTTTCGCTTTGATTCTGTTGTGTTTTGGGCTTGATTCCGTTGTGTTTTGGGCTTGATTCTGTTGTGTTTTGGGCTTGATTCCGTTGTGTTTTGGGCTTGATTCCATTGTGTTTTGGGCTTGATTCCATTGTGTTTTGGGCTTGATTCTGTTGTGTTGTGCACTACTGAGCCACCATAATGGACACTTCACTGTCTTCTGAGCCGGCCAGAGAGACGACTAGTCAGATTTTTAAAGTAACTAAGTTCTTCAGCAAATAAGAATATTGTTTCTAGTAGTTAAGTTGACACTTGACACTTAACATCATCCAAGTTAAACATCATCCAACTTTAAATTTATGCTGCTGTGAAGACATATGTTAACTTTATCAACATGACAGATCTAAATCACATTTATACTACCTGTAACAATTCTGTATAACACATATGTAAGTGTCCTCAGGTATGTACTATTTTAAAAAACACAGGGGTTTACTTACATAACTAACTGGAGAAAGTTAATCAACTAAACACGAAACATTTAAGAATAATGGAGAGCATTAGTGAATCAACTAGTGACAGACCAGGGTAACCACTTGACAAGAGTCACATGAGGAAACACATGACACAAACAAGAAAAGAATAACAGAGGAAATGTTTTGCTAGTATTAAGTGTTTGCGCTCTGTTGGCCTGATGTGGTACTTTCCCACAATTCTCAGACAAAGTGGTGTGAAGTTGTAGGTAAAGTAAAGAATCTGATTGGTTGCTTGACAAGTTAATCAGACTGCTGTGAATTCCAGATGTTCTGCATTCAAACCTTCGACAATCAGTCTAAAGCTCTACCGTCATGAGGCTCATTTTTATAATTGACAAGGGCAAGGCATAACTTGTTATTACCTGTAGTTGCTGATTCGGTAGTTGTATGGATTGGATGAATACTGCTGTTAATACTAAAAGGAGAAAAAAGGTCCAGTGGATAAATGGTGATGTTGGCAGCTGAGTTTGCAGTAAAAGCTACTGTGTGGATGTCATACGTATATGGATGAAGGAGTGGGTGGTGTTTATGAAGACTGCACTGTACCTGGAACCTATGGAGTCTATGTCATCTCTTAACGTAAGCATGTAGAGTGTGGTGATACAGATGGCACTGCAAGCATGTGAATAAAGATATAGACAGCACAAATAATGTTAATTAATTAGTAGTAATAAAGACTAATTAAATTCTACAAGTAACTAGTATTTGTCGTTGTTTTGTATCTACATTTATATTAGGTTTGACAAGGCAAAGGCTTGACGATATGATACATATCACGATATATGGGTCACGATACAATACATCACGATTTATCGCATTACAATACAGATTGCAATGCTTTTTTTTTTTTTTTACATGTAAAGCAAATAGCTAAAAAATACAACAAATCCCAGAGGCGTCATAATTTTTTGTGTCAATTCCGGGACATATGTGTCAGCAACAACTACAGGAGCGGATGAGGAAGTCACAATCAAGGGTAGACATGCACTAAGGGTTTTAATTTAGAATATCGATACACTTTCGTAACAAAAATATTCCAATAGTTTGCTGTATTGATATTTTTACACAGCCCTAATTTATATACTGTTAACCAGTCCTTTATTGTTATTGTTTTTTTTTTTACTCAATATTGCTTTAATATTAACATTCCTGGAGTTTGGCAACTTACATATATTTCAGTTTTTATCCAACTGAGCAGTAAGGGCCTTGCTTAGCAGCCCAGCAGTGGCAGCTTGATAGTGTTGGTGATTGAACTCATGACCTATCGATCAGCAGTTCAACATCTTAACCAATGAGATACCATTTCCTCATGTAGTGTAAATTATATTTTTAAAACTTTGTTTCTTTGTAACCCTTTACACTGGACTATGTATATACTGTATATAGACTATATGGTCAACTCCCAGCCATCATATACGTGAACATCATCTTCTATATCTAGTCTCACACTTCCTTCTATAAAAACCTCCAGAAGTCTTTCCAGGTTTTCCACTAGATTGGGTCATGTGACTGTGGATTTGTGTTCATTTAGCTTTGTGTTCAATAGTATTAGTGAGATCAGATATTGGTGATGTAATAGTGAGGAGGTCTGGGGTTTAGTCTGGGGTTCCAGTTCATCCCAAAAGTGTTTAGGTTAAAGGGGTTAAAATCAGGACTCTGTACAGGACATGAGAGTTCTTTTACTCCAATCAGAGCACAGCAAGTTTTTATAAAGACCAGGGACTTTGTGCACAGGGACATTGTCATGCTTGAAGTCTCTTGCTTTCATTAAGAGGTAATTCTTATGCTACAGCATATAGAGAACACCCAAATAATTGTGTGCTGCTATTGTATTTTGTGGAAGACGCAGTTATGTGTATGTTGTTAAGTGGTTCGTAAACTTTTCGACCATATAGTGTACAGTACAGACCAGAGGAAAAAGACTCACCAAAAAGCCATAATTGCTACAAGCAGAATGATTGTGGCCTGGAATAATCGGTGCTGGAGGCAGTGCTGATATTTCTCACGCATATACTCCTGAGATAGAAACAGTACATTTATAGAGTTAGTGATACAGAACATAATGTATTAGTTATAGCAGGTGTAGAAGTAATTTTTTTTTTTCAGTTTATTTTTACCTACTTTTCTTGTTTTTAATGGTGAGGGCTTTTGAGAAGCAGATGACGTTTGGTTTTTGATGCTTTTAGTGAGTTCTCTATAAGAGAAATGGAAACAGATAAACATATTTATATGTAATTATTAATACAAAGGCTTATCGATCAAGCATCTATCATTCTATCTATTCATCAATCTATCCATCCATTCATCCATCTATCCATCCATATATCCATCAATCCATTGTGTATACGATTATTCCTAATTAGGGTCACGGAGATCCGCTGGAGTCTCTCCCAACTCTCAGTGGGTAAAAGGCATGGGTCGCCCTGGACAGGTCACCAGTCTATCGAAGAGGCACATACAGACAAACAACCACACACACTCACACTCAGTCCTATGGGCAATTTAGAATTACTAATCAATCTAACATACACATGTTTTTAGACTGTGGGAGGAAATTAGAGTACTCGTAAGTAAACCAACACACAAACACAGGGACAACATGTAAACTCCCCCTGCAGGGGATATGAACCTGGAACCTTCCTGCTGTGAGGAAACAGTGCTAACCCTTAAACTACACTTAAGCCATGCTTTTGTTCCATGTCCCATAAAAATGCAAATGCAGCAAACAAAGAGCATGATCTGCAAATTGAATAATTTAAGTTAAATTAGTATAATTTCATCAGCTGTCTTTTTGTTGTTAACACTTTATTTACATTTACCCTTTACTTGCAGTGGTGTTTTTGGAGCGTAAGCTGCCTAGGTTTTTCAGCTTAGCCAGGCGAGCGTTCCACACCTCCAGCTCCTCAATGCGAGTCTCCAGGTTATCAGTAAGCTTACAGAGCTCTTTAACAGCCCCTACATTCTCCATGAAAATTTGTTCCTGTAAGGAATTCACACACAATTTCAACTTATTGTCAATATGAAGACTTTATATTTCAACTAACATAAACAAAATGTAGATTTAATTTCTTCAATCAATTTATCTTCTTCTCCTTTTGGCTGTTCAATTTTTAGGAGTCGCTGAAGCAAGTCATCTGTCTCCACCTAACCCTATTCTCTACATCCTCTTCACTCGAACCCACTGACTTCATGTCCTCGTTTATCGCAGCCATGTAGCTCCTCTTTGGTCTTCCTCTTTGCCTTCTGCCTGGTAGCTTCATTTCTAATATCCTCCTACCTTTATATATTCACTATCCCTCCTCTGTACATGTCCAACCACCTCAATCTGGCTTTCCTGACTTTCTAACATGAGCAGTCCCCCTAAAAACATCTAACATGAGCGGTCCCCCTAATAAACTTGTTCCTATTCCTGTCCAACCTCATCACTCCCAAACAAAACCTCAGCATCTTCAGCTCTGCTACTTCCAGCTCTGTTACTTCCAGCTCTGTCACCTGTTTCTTCTTTAGTGCCACTGTCTGTAAACCATACATAATAGCTGGTCTCACCACTGTCTCTAAACCATACATCATAGCTAGTCTTACCACTGTCTTGTACACCATCCCCTTGATTCTAGCTGATATTCTCCTGTCACACATCACTCCTGACACCCATTCCAACCTGCCAGTAATCACTTCTTTACCTCTTTTACACAATCTCCATTGCTCTGGACTGTTGACCCCAAGTACTTAAACTCCTGTACCTTCTTCACCTCTTCACCCTGTTATCTTACTGTTCCACTTCCTTCCCTATGATTCCCTATGAAACACAAGTACTCTGTCTTGCTACTACTGACTTTCATTCCTCTTCTCTCTAGAGCAAACCTCCACCTCTCCAGGTTTTCTTCACCTGCTCCCTGCTCTCACTACATATTAAAATGTCATCTGCAAACATTATTGTCAAGGAGATTCCTGCCTGACCTCGTCTGTCAACTGTCAAATCCATCACCATAGCAAACAAGAAGGGACTCAAGGCTGATCCCTGATGCAGTCCCTCTCTACTTTGAACTCTGTCTGACCTACTGCACACCTCCCGACTGTCCTGCTCCTCTCATACATATCCTGCACCACCCTAACAATAATTCTCTGCTGTTCCTGACCTCCTCATACAATAACACAGCTCTACAAAAACAAATACAGCTCCCTACAACCATCTCCGTACTTCTCCATCAGCATTCTCAGAGCAAAGATTGCATCTGTAGTGCATAAAGCCATATTGCTGGTGACAAATATCTACTACCCTCCTTAACCCAGCTTTCACTACTCTTTCCCATACCTTTATTAAATGACATCAATTTTATGCCTCTGTAGTTGTTGCAACTCTGCACATCACCCTTGTTCTTAAAGATAGGCACCATTACACTACTCCTCCATTCCTCACTCATCTTCTCACTCACTAAAATCCTGTTAAACAATCTAGTAAGAAATTCTACCGCTGCCACTCCTAGACATTTCCAAACCACCACCGTGTCTCATCAGGTCCTCTTTTCATCCTCTTCAAAGCCATCCTAACTTCGTTTGTACTAATCTTTTAAACTGGTCCACACTGTTTACCTCTTCCACCCTTTTCTCCCTCATTCTTCAAAACTTCAAAGTACTCCTTCCATCTTCTCTGTACACTCTCCTCACTTGTGAGCACCTTTTCATCTCTGCTTCTCAATTGCTATAGGTTAGCTCGGTTAGCTACAGGTTGCCTAGCTAACCTGTACAAGTCCTTCTCTCCTTCTCTAGTGTCTATACTAGTTTACAACTTAAGCCTTCTGCTTGGCCCTAGCTACTTCCCTCTTCACTCTGTGCCACCAATCCTTGAATTCCTGTATACTTTCCATTGTCCTTTCCATGTTGCACTTTTTCTTGGCTAACCTTTTTCTTTGTATACTATCCTAAACTTTATCTTCTTTTTTCCTGCCATATGACACACCTAGCACCTTTCTTCCTTTCTGCCTGATAACTTCTGCTGTAGTTTGCCATTCATCTAGAAACACTAACTGACCAGCCAGAGCCTGTTTCAACTCCTGTCTAAATTCTTTACAGTATTCATACTTTTTCAGTTTCACCATTTGGTTTTCTTCTCTACCTTTGATCTCTTCTTCTTCCAGACCAAGATCTTCATCTTACACACCACCGTCCTACTACATAAGATGTAATCTGTTTATAAAGTTAAAAAAATTTTCCATGTGGACGGGGCCTTAATCACTGAGCTGATGAAAGACATTAGTCAAACAATATTTAGCTATGCAGAAATAAATCCAAGCATTAAATACATCCATGCATAGGACATGGCAAAGAAGTATCTAGCTGACCTTTGACAGGAGAACTTATGAGCCATTGTCCAAAAACCATTATGAGCCATTGTTTTTACAGACCAAAAACCAAAACCAAACGTTCCTACTTTTGCTTGATCTGTATAAGCAACATACACTTTACAGTTTTTTACTCTTTAGCAGTTTATTAGGAACCCCTAATAAACTATGGGGCATATGGACTTACTTTGTCCACCATGAGGAAGTTGTGAATCTTCTGTCCGTCTGAGCATGTGACATCTCCTACTTCTCTCACCGCTGTGGGCAGCAGCTCCTTCACCTCCTGTGCTATGATGCCTGACAAAGACAAAAACTCTTAAATAAGATGCAGACCATTCTATTTACAACGGGAATTAACTGCTTGTCTCATTGTCTGAATGTACATTCCACCCAGTACTTTATGTACTGAATGTGCCTATTAGCAATCTGCAGAATGCACATCCCGACGGACTGTTTATCGTTGCCAGAGATTAAAACCATGCAAATCTCAAATCAGTGCTGCATAAATTTTACCAACATATGGACTTTGCAACGAGAGGGAAAAACATGCTGGATCTCGTTACCACGAACATTTCGGCACATACCGAGCTGGCCCCGCCCCAATCTCAGATACTCAGACCACATCTCTGTTATTTCAGCATACAGAGCACTTGTCAGACACTCTAAACCGGTTTTAAAGCAGGTGTGAACCTGGCCAAAAGAAGCTACTTCTGCTACTTCTTGAGTGCACTGACTGGCAGATGTTTCGAGATTATTTATTAAACCTTTATTTATACACAGTTATTAAACCTTTAATTGACTCCAATGAACTGTCGAACTACAGGCCGAAATCTAACCTAAGTTCTGTTCATATTTACACAGAAATAACATACACTAACTTTATCAATCAGGATTCAGGCCTCATTATAGCACAGGGACAGCACTTGTAAAAGTAGCAAATGACCTTTTACTGGCATCCGATTAAGGCTGTGTCTCGTTGCTTATATAACTTGACCTCAGTGCGGCTTTCGACACCATAGATCACAATATTCTTCTTCACAGATAAGAAAAATTAGTAGGAATTAAAGAAACTGCTCTTGCGTGGCTCAGGTCCTATTTAGTATGGTGTATGTAGTATTGTAGATAAAGTATGATGTTCCACAGGGCTCAGTTTTTTGGGCCCACTTCTTTTCTCTCTTTACATGCTTCCTCTGGGAAATATAATTTGTAAGCATGAAATCAGTTTTCACTGTTACGCTGATGACACACAGCTATACGTCTCATCAAGGCCTGATGCGAAAAGGCCACTTTAATAAAGTTAAGCAATGTGTGAAGGAAATAAGGGATTGGATGTTAAGCAATTTCCTCTTGCTTAACACTGACAAGACTGAGGTTCTGGTTCTAGGACCGCAGGTAGCTAAAAGTAAGCTTTCTGATCACACCTTAAACCTAGACAGTCTTTCTGTTTCACCAAGTGCAACAGTAAAAGATCTGGGTGTGATTATAGACTCCAATCTCTCATTTGAAGCCCATGTCAAATAATATTACCAGGATAGCGTTCTATCATCTCATAAATATCGCTAAGATAAGAAATATCTTGTCACTAAATGATGCAGAAAAATTAGTTCATGCGTTTATTACATCCAGGCTGGATTATTGTAACGCTTTACTGTCTGGATGTTCAACTAGGTACATTAATAAGCTCCAGAACGCAGCAGTCCTCACTAAAACTACATTATACACTTAATCACTCCATACACTGTGATTACAATGTCACTTAACTGTTTTTCTTCTTTTTCTCTCTCTCTCTCTCTCTCTCTCTCTTTCACTGTTGAGCTACATATGCCACAACGGAGCTGTCAGTGATCCAGACCCCATCTCCACCCCGGACCTGTTGGACCCTTCCCTGTGACCTGCCCCAGTGGATGATACATCACCAGGGTGACCAAGGACGTCCCACTCTGCCATAAAGATGTTCCAGCTGTTCTTTAAGGACTTACGATTTAAGTTGCTCACACACACAATGTAACCACATAATTCCTGCTACCTGTTTTTCACCCAAATGAGGATGGGTTCTCTGTTGAGTCTGGTTCCTATCAAGGTTTCTTCCTATTTCCATCTCAGGGAGTTTCTCCTTGATTCAATTCAATTCAATTCAGTTTTATTTTTATAGCGCTTTTTACAATGGTGATTGTCACAAAGCAGCTTTACAATTGAAGAAATTATGAGACAGAATGAAACAGAAATCAGTTTGTCCCTGATGAGCAAGCCGGGGCGACGGTGGCAAGGAAAAACTCCCTGAGATGAGATAGGAAGAAACCTTGAGAGGAACCAGACTCAACAGGGAACCCATCCTCATTTGGGTGAAAACAGGTAGCAGGGATCATGAGGTTACATCGTGTGTGTGTAAACAACTATAATCATTAATCCTTAGAGAGCAGCCGGAACGTCTTTATGGCGAAGTGGGTCGTCCTAGATCGCCCTGGTGATGCATCATCCGCTGGGCAGGTCACAGGGAAGGGTCCCACAGGACCGGGTCGGAGGTGGGGTCTGGATCACCGGCAGCTCCGTTGTGGCGTATGTAACTCAACAGTGAGAGAGAGAGAGAGAGAGAGAGAGAAAGAGAGAGAGGGAAAGGAAGGCAAAAAGAAGAAAAGCAGTTAAGTGACAATGTAATCACATGGTTTGGATTGATTAAGTGAATAATGTAGAGTAAAGCTGGGACTCCGGCAAGACTAACTAGGTCAGCATAACTAAAAGGAGAACCAGAGGGAAACACAGACATGAGGGCTCCCTGATATGTTAAGCAACCAGCCGCTCTCATCATCAACACCGTGATCAATAAGAGAGGGGAAGACAGCATCTAAACATACCAGATCACCATAATACTCAACACCCATGAGTCCCCCAGATCTACTCCTTTATCTAAGGGGAATCAATACAAAATGCTTGATTAAATAAGTATGTTTTTAACCTGGACTTAAACACTGAGACTGTGTCTGATTCCCGAACATACATAGGGAGGCTATTCCATAGCATTGGGGCTCTGTAAGAAAAGGCTCTGCCCCCTGCTGTAGTTTTTATAATGCGCGGTACTGACAGGCAGCCTGCATCCTTTGATCGAAGTAGGCGTGGCGGAACGTAAGACACTAGAAGTTCGCTCAAGTACTGCGGTGCGAGACCATTTAGAGCTTTATAAGTTAACAGTAGTATTTTAAAATCGATGCGGTGTCTCACTGGGAGCCAATGCAGTGTGGATAGGACTGGTGTGATGTGCTCGTATCTTTTAGTTTTAGTGAGGACTCTCGCTGCTGCGTTCTGGACTAACTGAAGTTTATTAATGCACCTAGTTGAACATCCAGACAGTAAAGCGTTACAGTAATCCAGCCTGGATGTGATAAACGCATGAACTAATTTTTCAGCATCAGTAAGCGACAAGATATTTCTTATTTTAGCGATATTTCTGAGATGATAGAACGCTATCCTGGTAATATTATCGACATGGGCTTCAAATGAGAGATTGGAGTCTAAAATCACACCCAGATCTTTTACTGTTGCACTTGGTGAAACAAAAAGACTGTCTATAGGGTTAAGGTGTGATCAGGAAGCTTACTTTTAGCTACCTGTGGTCCTAGAACCAGAACCTCCGTCTTGTCAGCGTTAAGCAAGACGAAATTGCATAACATCCAATCTCTTACTTCCTTCACACATTGCTCAATATTATTAAACTGATGAGACGTATAACTGTGTGTCATCAGCGTAACAGTGGAAACTGATATCATGCTTACGAATTATGTTTCCCAGAGGCAGCATGTAAAGAGAGAAAAGAAGTGGGCCTAAAACCGAGCCCTGTGGAACACCATACTTTACAAGGGAGCACGCAGAATAATCACCATTTAAATCAACAAACTGGTAACGATCGGTTAAATAGCACCTAAGCCACACAAGAGCCGTTCCTTTAATTCCTACTAATTTTTCTAATCTGTGAAGAAGAATATCGTGATCTATGGTGTCGAAAGCCGCACTAAGGTCAAGTAATATAAGCAACGAGACACAGCCTTGGTCGGATGCCAGTAAGAGGTCATTAGCTACTTTGACCAGTGCCGTCTGTGCTGTGGTGAGGCCTGAATCCTGATTGATAAAGTTCGTGTATGTTATTTTTATTTGTAAATATGAAAATAGTTGTTGCGCTACTACCTTCTCTAGGATTTTAGAGATAAATGGAAGGTTAGATATCGGCCTGTAGTTTGACAGCTCATTTTGGTCAAGGTCAGGTTTCTTAATTAAAGGTTTAATAACTGCTAATTTAAAAGATTTGGGAACATACCCACTGCTGAGAGAAGAGTTAACTATTTTCAACAGGGGTTCTGATACTGCCGGTACAATTTGCTTAAGAAAGTGTGTTGGTATAGGATCTAACACACAAGTTGACGGTTTTGTGGAAGAGATGAGTGCGATTAGGTTTTTCTCTTCCAGAGGAGTAAAATTTTCTAAGTTCTGATCTGATGCTGTTAATTGTTCATCAGAATAAGATTTCTGTTTTATTGTCATCTTATAATTTCTTCAATTGTGTAAAGCTACTTTGTGACAATCACTATTGTAAAAAGCGCTATATAAGCACTATTCTCTTGATTTACCTTTTAGAGCATAAAATCATATTCAGTTCTAAGTTGTTATTTGCAAGCACTTATATAAAAATGAAACCATATTCCTAAAATTAAAACATTTTCAAGCTGGTGATATTTGACCCAAGGACCAATAAAAAGGTTAATAGTAATAAGTGATATTTGGTAGTCATAGTGGTCAAATGCACTATTATGTAAAAGAGACCTATAAACAACTCCCCAGTGGGCTGTATGTGATAGTTTGAACCTATACACACCTGTTTCATGCACCTGATCGATGCCCATCTTTGATGCAAACTCTGGTTTGTAGTCATATTCAACAATCCTCATCTGAGCTATTCTTTTTAGCTGTTCTGTTGAATCCACCTGGGAAAACATTAGAGACATCCATTAAATTAACAATAGAGACAACTGCATTTTAAAATTTGTAAAAGACCTTTAGGAAAATGATTTGTCCACTGATAATTAAACAGAAATCACCTCTTTGACGTTCTCCTTGGCTCTGCTGTCTGAGGGGTGCATAACCGTTCCCATTATCTTGGCATTTCCACAAACCACCAATGCCTCGTCTGGGGTATCTGTGTTAATCCCCACCAGTCCCTGGCACACCACAGAGTCTGGGGTCTGCCCTTTCAGCCAGAGCACCTCACTGTCATTTTCAAACTGGCCAGGGTTTGAGGCCTTGGAAAAATAAATGTAAATGTAACAAACATTAGTCTCAACATTCATGCAGTTATAGTTTGGGTTACAAAGGTTCACAATAAAACATCCGGTTTAACAAAACCACCTGAAATGTAAATATACATGATCTGAATTTTGTATGGGAAAATGTCTTAAATATTTCTGCTTAAATCAAGTTCCTAAAACAGTGACTGTACATTGCAGACTGTACAAATTGTACAAGAGAAAAAACAAAACAACTACATGGCCAAACATTTGTGGACTCCTCAATGAACATCTTTGGGATGAACTGGAACCCGACTGAACTGTTACTCACTGTTACATTATAAGTGTCTGATCTCACTAATACTACTGTAGCTAAATGAACACAGTCACATGACCCAATCTAGTGGAAAGACTCCTCCTGGAGGGGCGGAGGTTATAATAGGAGGAATATTCGTGATGTAAATATCCAGTTTGCATACGTTCAAAATGAAGCATTAGGGGGAAAAACATTATATTATACTCGAGCTTGCATTTAGCCCTCTGTTCGACCACTACCTTCATGTCCTCGTTTATCGCATCCATATACCTCCTCTTTGGTCTTCCTCTTTGCCTTCTGCCTGGTAGCTTCATTTCTAACATCCTTCTACTAATATATTCGCTATCCCTTCTCTGTCCTGGCGTCCCTGACTTTTTTCCCCAAAACCTCTAACATGAGCCATCCCCCTGATCAACTCGTTCCTAATCTTGTCCAACCTCGTCACTCCCAAAGGAAACCTCAACATCTTCAGCTCTGCTACTTCCAGCTCTGCCACCTGTTTCTTCCTCAGTGCCACTGTCTCTAAACCATACATCATAGCTGGTCTTAACACTTACTTGTACATCTTCCTCTCAATTCTAGCTGATATTCTCCTGTCACACAACACCCATGACACCTTTCTCCACGCATTCCAACCTGCCTGTACTCGCTTTTTTTACACACTCTCCATTGCTCTGGACTGTCGACCTCAAGTACTTAAACTCTTGTACATTCTTTACTGCTTTACCCAGTAATCTTACTGTTCCACTTACCTCTCTTTCATTCAAACACATGTACTTTTCCTCTCACTACATATCACAATGTCATCTGCAAACATCATTGTTCAAGAAGATTTCTGTCTGACCTCATCTGTCAAACGATCCATCACCACAGCAAACAAGAAGGGCTCAGAGCTGATCCCTGATGCAGTCCCACCTCCACTTTGAACTCCTCTGTCTGACCCACTGCACACCTTACTACTGTCCTGCTTGCCTCATACATATCCTGCACCACCCTGACATACTTCTCTGGTATTCCTGACTTTCTCATATAATACCACAGCTCTTCTCTTGGTACCCTGTCATATGCTTTCTCCAGGTCTACAAAAACACAATGCAGCTTCCTACGACCATCTCTGGACTTCTTCACTAGCATTTTCAGAGCAAAAATTGTGTAGTTGTTGCAACTCTACACAACACCCTTGTTCTTAAAGATAGGCACCATTACACTCCTCATCCATTCCTCAGGCATCTTTTTACTCCTGAAAACAATCTAGTAAAATTTTTTACTGCTGCCTCTACTAGACATTTCCACACCTCCACCGGTATTTCATCAGGACCAACCACCTTTCCTCTTTTCATCCATGTCCCACTTCTTCTTGGCTAACCTCTTTCTCTGTATACTACCCTGAACTTCCTCATTCCACAACCAAGTCTCCTTATCTTCTTTGCTCTTTCCATATGACACACCTAGCACCTTTCTTTCTGTCTTCCTGCTCACTTCTGCTGTAGTTTGCCATTCATCTAAAAGCAGTAGCTCACTGCCCAGAGCCTGTTTTAATTCCTGTCTAAAGTCTTCCTTTTTTAGCTTCCACCACTTGGTTTTCTTCCCTACCTTTGATCTCTTCTTCTTCCAGACCAATATCTTAATCCTACACATCACCATTCTATTCTGTCTGGCTACACTCTCTCCCAACACTACTTTGCAGTCACTAATCTCTTTCAGATCGCTTCGTCTAGATAAGATGTAATCTACCTGTGTGCTCCTTCCTCCGCTCTTATAAGTCACTATATGTTCCTCTCTCTTCTGGAAAAAAGTATTTACCACAGACATCTCCATCCTCTAAGCAAAGTCTACTATCATCTGTCCTTTACTGTTCCTTTCCCTGACTCCAAACCTGCCCAACACTTCATCAACTCTGTTCCCCTCACCAACATGTCCAAGTCTGCGCCTATCACTACTCTCTCTGCTCTAGGAATACTCACAATAACCTCATCTAACTCATGCCAGAACTTTTCTTTCTCTTCTAACTCACAACCTACTTGTGGGGCATAACCACTTACAACATTCACCATCAGCCCTTCAATTTCTAACCTCAGACTCATCACCCTGTCTGACACTTGAATCCTGATCCAGTACTATGCTACCCCTCCACATGGTCTCTTGTACACACAATATATCTACCTTCCTTCTCTTCATCATATCCACCAGCTCTCTACCTTTCCCGGTCATTGTCCCAACATTCAGCATTATTCTCAGTCCTACACCCTTGCCTTTCCTCTTCTCTTTCGGTCTATTCACGCATACTCCTCCTGTCCTCCTTTGACCAACAGTAGCCTAATTTCTGTCGGCACCCTGTAGGTCAACGTTGCCGGTGGCAGTTTTTAACCCGGGCCTCAACTAATCCGGTATGAAATTTAGAAGGATGATTCGCATATTAATATTAGTTTTTACATCGGATGCCCTTCCTCACATAACCCTCTCTATTTATTCAGGCTTGGGACTGGCACCAAATTCACTGGCTTGTGACCCCTGTGGCTAGAGTCCACCAACCATCCTTTTAAAGCCCCTTTTAAATGAAAAAACACGACTGATTCAAACTCTGCAGTCAATTGATTGGCAGAGCTGGGTGTTGACAGGTGGTCCAATTATAAAGGACAACTGAATGAAACTCTCTCCAAAAATGTTCAACTGACAGAATGTTTAGCAGTATACTTCTATTGTTACTAAAAGGTCAGGTAATGGCATTATTGATAAAATACAATAAAAATGATATAACTTTTTATTTAAAGATGTATTTATTTATAGTGTGTTTATGATTTGACAGGTCATTTGTGCACTTCTGCTGATGACACTTACCCTGACGATGATTCTTTCAGATACATTTGCCACCAGCAGGTAACTCTTCTCTTTGACTGTAGCATAAAGTCCCACAACCATTAGAAAATACCTGATCAGTAAAAATAAACAAGAACATTAATTAAGATGTAATCTGTAGAGAATGTAAAGCTGACGTCATGCTTTGAATTCTAAGTAATCTTGTTGGTAGATGCCATACTGGGAGGATCACACGTCTTTTCTGTTAGTGTGTTTGATGCAGTGTTTAAACTTAATGGAATATTTTACTGTGGTAGGTGATTAATACCTACAACAGTAAATCGCACAGTTGTTCAATTGGATACGTTTGTAGTTTTTTTATTTTCCAGTGTCTAAGCAACACATTACTGATATGCATCTTGAGACAAACCTTCTCTCTTTCTCTTTGGGGCGGGTTAAACATACCCCTGAGGCCCCAGTGACCAGTTTTCGAGATCATGCTTCTGACTACCGAATCACACAGAAGCTATGAGGATGGACTGGGACTAACCCTGCTCCTTTGACCCGACTACAGTTTACATTATATTTGATCACCATGCACCTGCAATGAACAGACATTTGGTGTCACCTAGATGAGGATGGGTTCCGAGTCTGGAGCCTCTCAAGGTCTTTTCCTGTTTTATCTCAAGGAGTTTTTCCTTGCCAAAGTCACCACCGGCTTGTTCATTAGGGGCAAACTTATACTTATTCATTCTTAGTGAAGTCAAGACACCACTGTACAAATAAATAAAGAATGAATTTAATTAAAACTGCGGGTTGGTGCGTGTGTGCAATGCGACAAAACTGGGGAAAAACAGTCAAATGTAAAACCACAGAATGCCCCTTATGAAAATAAACCATAATTTTATTGTAGTAAAACAGGTTTTTTTTTCACTTTTTTTGGCAAATCGATTACCATTTGTATAATCACATAAACACCACAATTAAATGTTTATTCTAGTAAAACCATGGTTTATTTTTCTTTTGTCAGTGTGTCAGTGTGCCATGCTGTTGTAATGATGTCCGGATATGTGAGACGGTACTTCAATTCATTTATTTTTATTTGTATAGTATGTTTAACAGTGGACAAAGCAGCTTTACATAGAATGCAGTAAGAATGAAAAAGTGTAAGTTTGTCCCTGATGATCAAGGTGTTGGCGAATGAGGATTGAAGAAACCTTGAGAGAAGAAGAAACCTTGAGAGAAACCAGACTCAAGAGGGAACCCATCCTCATCTGGGTGAAACCACATGTCTGTTTATTATAGTTTATGGTAATGGAGAAAAAATGTAATGTAAACTGAAGCCTATGTGGAGCAGAGTAAATCCCAGTCCATCCTCAAAAACTGAGTCCGGGATCTAAAATCCATTCTTTTGGTGCCAATTTATACATGTCTGATCCATGTCTTTAATTGTCCTTCATTTTTTATAATACTGTTGTTTGGCGTTGACATTTCATTTGTCCTGGTCGGATGGACTTTTTTTTCACTTCTCTTTGTCATCCCTTCTCAATATGTCAACGCTTTACACAATTGCATCGTTTTTTCACGTGATCCTCCCAGAATGGTGGAAATGTTCTTTGGGTGTTTTTTTATTGCTCAGATGTGTGTGTGTGTGTGTGTGTGTGTGTGTGTTTGTCACCTCTGGTCAGGATTGGGCTTTCCCTTCTTTCTCATGTTATTACCAGTCGTCTCACCAAAGTGTAACCTTCCCAGTGTAATCTTAGTGATTTTATTTTCAGGTAAGTTTACTCTGAAAAATAAATAAAAAAAGCAGGTGATACTTTAACACGTGATAATGAAACATCTTCAATCATAAAGTTATTAGTCTAAAATGAGCACTTACTGGATTGGTAGAAAAGGTTTTTTGCTGCGGTCTGATTGCGATTGCTCGATGGTGATGAGGTGGTTCTGAGCCTCAAGCTAAGAACAATAGCACGTAAATTCGATCAAAGTTTGAAGTAACTAACATTTTTTCAGCAGAGATTTGAGCACTAACCTTAATTCCAAAGACTTTCACTTGAAAAGTATCTACAGGCAGAGGTCCTGAAGACGTCTTCACATATTTGGGGTCTCCAGCCATCCCAATATGTACTGTAATTTGAAAGTGGTTTTTCTTCTGGCACACAAAAGCTTCATCAGCTGACGAGTAGCTGAAGCCTTTATCTGTGTCCACGTGGTAACCTGGCGTAGGGCTGAGAAGTGCAATACCAACAAAATAAACATCGTATTCCATCAACTACAGCGCTACAGGTTTAGCTGTGCATCATTTTTTTTCCATGTAAAAGAATGTAAATATGAGACCACAAGTCTAAACACACCACATCTGGGATATTCTCAATGGTTTTTACACAATCTACACACATTTTATGCTAATGTCCTTTGTGTACTATTTTTTAACATGGCAGGCAATGGCAGGCTTGTGGTGGACACATCTGTGGGTTAAACCTTTCGCATTCATTATGTATGTAGCAAAACACCTGTAAGTTAGCTTAAATTTCATTTCTCCCTTACATTACGTTTAATAGACTTCGGACACTATGTATTGTTGTATTTGAAACTATTAGCTTAGCTTTTAGCTTTAGGTAGAGGAATGTTTCAAACAGCGGGGTTAGAACAGTTTTACCCAGAGTTATTAAACTCTCTGAAATAGAGGTAATACTTTTGCACTATTAACAGTTTGGCTACCAACGGACTAATGCCGTGTACACACCAAAAGTGAACTTAATTATTCTTGCGAGTAGATTACATAAAAAGTCAATGAATAAACGTTACAAAAACAGCTGTCGGTCGGCAAAACACTGAACAACAACTTGTGCTGTAGCAAGGAATTTTTATGTAGATATAATGAAAAAAAAAATCATTGTTGGACCATTAAGCAGGGCCCTTATCCTTTTCGGCTTTTTCTGCTCCATTGGGTGCTACACCATGGCTAACCTCCATCTTTCAAACTACACTAAATTACACATAAAAATGCCAAAAAGCAGTGTAAAACATCTAAGGGCAGGACGATGGCTTAGTGGTTAGCACTATTGCCTCACAACAAGACGTTTCAGGGTTCGATTTTCAGGCTGGGGTCTTTCTATGTGGAATTTGTATGTTCTCCCCGTGCTTGCATGGGTTTACTCCGGGTTCTCCGGTTTCCTCCCACAGTCTAAAACCATGTATGTTAAATTGATTGTTGATTCTAAATTGCCCATAGGAGTAAGTATGAGTGTGGCCCTGTGATGGACTGGTGACCTGTCCAGGATGTCCCCCTCCTGCATTTCTCCCTTTCAGAGACGGCTGGGATAGACTCCCGCAGATCCCTGTGACCCCGAATTAGGGAATAAGCGGTTATAGAAAATAAATGATCAAGTGTGAAATCAGATGCTGTAATTATTGTGATTGTGCCTGAAAAAACATACAGAGTTTGGTAGCTGCTGTTGTAGAGGCTGCTCCACTGGTTGGTTTGATAGTGGTCCCATTTCAGTAGCTGGTATGTCATTGCTGGACTTGCTGCATGGACATCGCCGTCATAGCCTGACATGTCACACGTAGCGTTTTCAGGACCTGTAAACCGAACAGAAAATGTCCACTTCAGTATAAACATTAACCGTTGATCTGATTATGTATCAGCTGATAGTGATGAAAATGTATTACTGTATATTTATCACGCACAAAATGGAGGCTTGGTCCAAACGTTGGTTTGGTCTCTCCATTGGCTGTCATGTGTGTTCCGGTCGAAAGAGTTTGAGCGCTTTCTCTTATTGTTCTCAGGTAACATTTGCCTGTTGAAAACAAAATGAAGATGATGATGAGGTCAAATGAGGTAAGTAATACTGTATCAATTACTATATTATTAATGATTAATAACACCGTCAAAAATTTCATTTAGCAGGGTTGCTAAAGTTTCATTTAAATTACAGGAGGGCAAATGTGCGTTCATTTTTCCTAGCAATATCTTCAGAAACAAGGTCAGTGTGATGCCCACATCACTTTCTGATGTAAAGATTTTACACACTCCATAATCACCCTTATCATAACATAAAACAAAAAAATGTACCGACTAACATTCTGCACTTACCATTCGAATGTATTTCATTTAATTTTTTTTTTTTCAGTGAATGTGGACTATTTTATCTGGGCCAGTTTGCAACCCTCTAATTAACTACCACCATGTGATGTGTCCCCCTCTAAGCATGGGGGTATGTTAGAGACGTTTTTAAGCACTTGGTGCAAAAACATCTCTGTGACTTGGTGCAAAAAATCTATCTCTTGGTGCAAAAATACCGGACGCTAACTCAAAGCAACTCAACAAAATTATTTTTTGATAATGTATCTGGTGTATAAACTATGGGGTGTGTTCGCACTTGTAGTTCAGTTTGTTTGGTTTATTTGGTCCGGACCAAAAAATAAAATGTTACATTTGGTCTTGACAGCGAACCTAAAGTTACCGAAACTAAAGACAGAGTGATACGTTTACAACCTGATTGGTCGGCTTTTTTGACTTCCTTACCCTCCTAAATGGTTCGTTGAAGTGTGCTTATCATGTACATGTACACTTTTTATCAACTAATGGGCATCATGGGGCCTTTTGATGATAAGAACCAGGTCCTTTGGTAGCGGACTGAGACCTCTAAAAAGATAGGTCTCAGTCCGGTTCCCAACAAACTCTCTAATCAAACTCTTGCATGGGTTTGGATGAAAGGTTTCACACTCACTCAGATGAACGGTACTAATCAAGCACTAGCACCATTTTATTTAAACCAACATAAACACACCCTGACAAAATAGTCCTATTATCAATATATCTTCCATCCATTTCTTTTCGGTTTCGGTTGGTTGCACTTATGACACACTTATTACTGTATACACTTACACACTATTTACACAGTATTTAAAGGAAACCCACAACTGTCAAGGCGCATCAAAAACAGTTGCACACGTCATTACGCCATTAAACCACTACACGTTCACTAAACCGCGTTCTCTTGCTAGATGGTAGCTAGCAGCAACCAAAAACTGTAATCCGTGGTGTTAATTTTGCTCATGACATGCATTAATAGCTTTCTCTTCTTGCTGTTCTGTCCAGAGGAATTGTTTTGACATTTTCTCGTGGGGGTTTGAAGTTGTCACGTTAATTGCATCATCAGTTTTGGCAGTTGTCGTAGGAGAAGTCACACTGGAGGAAAGTGCCTGAAATCTTCTAACACGGACAGAATTTTATCAAATGAAAAAAAACATGGTTGCATTTCCCGGCTGTCGGTGAACACGTCTACATGGTAAACTACCAAAGAAAGACAACAGAAATCTTTTGGTATTCTGAAATTTGTCTCTGACGACCAAATCAGGGCCGAAACTGCACAGTCTAAGCGCAGGTTTAAAAGACTACTATCCCTTGTACTTTTACAATCTGCTTGGGATTCGACTAAAATCAAAGAATTCCACTTTCTAGACATTCACAGCTATTTTACTTATTCTGTTGAACACAAAATTAAGGTCCTCACTCTGTGCCCAGGCCGGGTTTGGAGTCCATGTACGGCTCCAGACATACGTCATGAGGTAAAAAGTGTAAAGACGTGCTGGATGTGGCGGCGTCTGTGTAGCCTCTGACTGCGTCTATAGGAGTGTGTTGTAGTGGTGGGCCGGCGCTCTGAATGCAGCTGTCAGCAGGGCCGCTGTACGGACAGTGTAAGGACAGGATCGGAGCTGAAGCAGGGGATTTGATCTTTATATGTGTCATGGAGTTTTCTGAATGAGAGAAAGGAGCAGGAGTCTGAGCTGCTGGGGTGTACAGGCCTGTAGCCAGCTGTTCAGGAGGTGGGTCCGAGACAAAGTGGACATCTGGAGGAAAAACAGGAAGTGGCAGCATGACAAAGCTAAAATATAACAAAACACAAAAGATTTTTGTTTGATTGTGTGTATTTTTAGGATTTTACCTGGCGGAGAACTCGGATCTGAAGCTGAATCTGGAGGTGATTCGGGTAACATACTGCAATAAAATCAATGATAACAACATTGAACAACACACGTGTGCTAATGTGGGTTTTGTGTTTAGTGCCATTTTCTTTCTTGATTTCGAACCCAACTCATTTTTACTAATACTTTAAAACCAGAACAAAATCACTCATGTACACAAAGACACACCCATACACTCCAGTCCAATGTGAATAGACTTAAAAGATCCCTAAACTACACCAGAGATCCGAATCTATTTTCCGATTCAAACTCTTCACACTATGAACGAAGTTATTTAAGTCATTTGAGTCAGTAGGAATTCTGACTGCTTTTGCCATGATATTCCACTAGTGGGCAGTCACAGAATCTTTAGAATCTTCTGAATCCTTGGACTCATAAATCTCTTTCTCACACACACACACACAAGCCCTGTTTACATGGAGCATTTTATTCCGATTAGAGAATTAGTTTAAAAGTCTAATTTGAATAGTGATACGTTCACAAACTGATTGGTCGGCTTTTGTGATGTAATTGCTATCCTGTGCTCATCGTGTGCATGTACACTTTTTTTTAAATAATGAGCAACATGGACCTTCTGATGACACACACCAGGTGTGTTCAAGCATTCTGTCCTCTGCCTATGACATCCATTCTAAAATTACTCTTTATACTGTTTTGTCCACTGGACTTGTTTTGACAATTTTCCCATTAATTGCGTTATCAGTTTTAGAGCTCCTATTGGTTCCTGATTCACACTACAGGAAAGAGTCTGAAATCTTCTAACACCGCTAAAATTTAATTAGGGGAAAAAACTGAACGCAACAGCTGTTAATCGTCTGTCGATGAACATGTCAAACTAGCCATTAAAGACAGATTTTAGTGTAGAATTATAGGAATCTTGAAATTTGTCTTAGACAGATTTTTGGACTCGTGAATCTCTTTCTCTCACACACATACACACACACACACACACACACACACACTCAATTAGAATAAAAATGTCGAACCTGAAATCTCAATCGGGTTGAGAGAGGTGATTAAATGAAAAAAAAAATTATTTTCTATGTATACAATTTATTCTGGTTACTTTAAGTGTACGTCCTCCTGCGCATTTCTGGTCTCGGCACAATTTCTCGGAAAAAATGACCGGCGTGTCACGATAAAAAGGTTTTAATTTTATTGTAGGCCACTAAATATATTATAAAAGATATAAAAAAGCTCTTAGTGTAATTAGATCAACGTATCTTTCTAACCTTATTGAAAATAATAAAAATAATCCTAGATTTCTATTTGACACCATCGCAAAATTAACTAGGAATAAGACGACCTCAGAAACCTGCACCATAACTGCGTGCAGCAGTGAGGATTTCATGAACTTCTTTGATAATAAAATTTCAAACATTAGGCAGAAAATTCACGCTCTAAAACTGGACCTTTCGAATGATTCTGATGAACAAACCGCAATCAGATCAATCAAATTCAGAAATTTTACTCCTCTGGAAGAGAAAAACCTAATCACGCTCATCTCTTCCACCACAAAATCATCTCTTAAGCATCACGGCAGATCAGAACCACTGTTTAAAATAGTTAACTCTTCTCTCAGCAGTGGGCAGTTATTAAACCTTTAATTAAGAACCCTGACCTCGACCACAATGAGCTGTCGAACTACAGACCGATATCTAACAGTACCAAATGACCTCTTACTGGCATTAGTGCGGCTTTCGACACCATAGATCACGATATTCTTCTTCACAGATTAGAAAAATTAGTAGGAATTAAAGGAACAGCTCTTGCGTGGCTCAGGTCCTATTTAACCGATCGCTACCAGTTTGTAGATTTAAATGGTGATTATTCTGCGTGCTCCCTTGTAAAGTATGGTGTTCCACAGGGCTCGGTTTTAGGCCCACTTCTTTTCTCTCTTTACATGCTGCCTCTGGGAAACATAATTTGTAAGCATGATATCAGTTTCCACTGTTACGCTGATGACACACAGTTATACGTCTCATCAAGGCCTGATGCGAAAGGCCAGTTTAATAAAGTTTAGCAATGTGTGAAGGAAATAAGGGATTGGATGTTTTGCAATTTCCTCTTGCTTAACGCTGACAAGACGGAGGTTCTGGTTCTAGGACCACAGGTAGCTAAAAGTAAGCTAGTCCAGTCTCTCATTTGAAGCCCATGTCGATAATATTACCAGGATAGCGTTCTATCATCTCATAAATATTGCTAAAATAAGAAATATCTTGTCACTTAATGATAAAATTAGTTCATGCGTTTATCACATCCAGGCTGGATTACTGTAACGCTTTACTGTCTGGATGTTCAACTAGGTGCATTAATAAACTTCAGCTAGTCCAGAACGCAGCAGCGAGAGTCCTCACTAAAACTAACAGATACGAGCACATTAGTGAGACACCGCATCGATTTTAAAATACTACTTTAACACATAAAGCTCTATATGGTCTCGCGCCGCAGTACCTAAGCGAACTTCTAGTGTCTTACGTTCCGCCACGCCTACTTTGATTAAAGGATGCAGGCTGCCTGTCAGTACCGCGCATTATAAAAAACTACAGCAGGCTGCAGAGCCTTTTCTTACAGAGCCCCAATGCTATGGAATAACCTCCCTATGTATGTTCGGGAATCAGACACAGTCTCAGTGTTTAAGTCCAGGTTAAAAACTTATTTATTTAATCAAGCATTTTGTATTGATTCCCCTTAGATAAAGGAGCAGATCCGGGGGACTGATGGGTGTTGAGTATTATGGGATGTTAGATGTCTTCCCCTCTCTTATTGATCACGGTGTTGATGATGAGAGCGGCTGGTTGCTTAACAAACCAGGGAGCCCTCATGTCTGTGTTTCCCTCTGGTTCTCCTTTTAGTTATGCTGACCTAGTTAGTCTTGCCGGAGTCCCAGCTTTACTCTACATTATTCACTTAATCACTCCAAACCGTGTGATTACATTGTCACTTAACTGTTGTCCTTCTTTTTGTCTTCCTTTCCCTCTCCCTCTCCCTCTCTCTCTCTCTCTCTCTCTCTCTCCCTCTCTCTCTTTCTCTCACTGTTGAGTTACATATGCCACAACGGAGTTGCCGGTGATCCAGACCCCATCTCCACCCCGGACCTGTTGGACCCTTCCCTGTGACCTGCTCCAGCGGATGATACATCACCAGGGTGACCAAGGACGACCCACTTTGCCAGAAAGACGTTCCAGCTGTTCTTTAAGGACTAATGATTTAAGTTGCTCACACACACACACACAGTGTAACTACATAATCCCTGCTACTTGTTTTTCACCCAAATGAGGATGGGTTCTCTGTTGAGTCTGGTTCCTCTCAAGGTTTCTTCCTATTTCCATCTCAGGGAGTTTTTCCTTGCCACCGTCGCCCCCGGCTTGCTCATCAGGGACAAACTGATTTCTGTTTCATTTTATCTCATAATTTCTTCAATTGTGTAAAGCTGCTTTGTGACAATCACCATTGTAAAAAGCGCCAAACAAATAAAACTGAATTGAATTGAATTAAATTTCTGTAGCACAACTCCCCCTAGTTCCAATTACTAGAAGAACAACAACTTCACCCAACTGAATGGTGTATTTCTCCATGTTGTTGTTGGTAACAGGATAATTTAGGACTAATCCGAGTAAATAAAGAAAAGGATTTGTGAATCACGAGTAATATAAAGAAAGCCAAATATTTAATCCAATTAAATGATCTCTAAACTACCACCATGTGGTATTTATGCTATTCAGTGGCTCAGTTGTTAATGCATTAGACTGCTGACCGGGGAATCGGCGGGTTCACTTCCCAGCACCACCACCAGGTTGACACTGCCGGGCCCCTGGGTAAGGCCCTTAAACTTCTCCAGTCACTCTAAATTAAGGTGCTTAGTTTAAATGTTAAAAGTAAAATAATGAAGACTGTTGTGGCATTCTGAAGCCCAATTGTAATCGAATATATCGTCCATTTATAAGCCTAATAGGAATTTTATACAAATTTTACTTTTGAAGCTTAATCAAAAAATATAAATATTTATTAAAGATTTTATCCGTTTATAATTTCATTCCAGTTTTAGTTTGTATGGTGTGTTTTAACAAGGTAAATTGGTGCAAAGCAACGTTTTCAGAAATGTAAAAACTATATTCATAATTTATAAATTATATATAACATATTATATATTTATCCCATGACAGCAAGATTGAGGTGACGGTGGTAAAAAAACATCTTCCTATATTAAAATCTCTCCATGTTGAAACTCCACGATGTCCACAGAAAAGGTTATTTCCTGTTATGTACCAACTGTAAGCAGTTTATCCAGTTTACCATCACCAACATCTCTTTAATATAAGAACAGTTCAAGATTTGCTGTGCTTTAACTTATAATATACATCACATGCGAGTTAAGAAATTCGCCCCTGATCCGAGTTACATAACAGGAACATGACCTTGAACAGAATATACTCACTGATCAGAAAAGCTGTAGTCTTGTATAAAAAGTAATCACGTATCCTGGGTGCGTTTAGATATTTATTATTATTAATAACATACGCCTGATTTAGACGTAGCATTAATGTTACGTAGCATTAATAAGTTTCGAAGTTTGTACAGTCTCTAAAAAAAGTCATGAATTTTTTTAAAACAGGAATTTCCAGAACTGGAAAAGTTTTGGAAAAATAAATGTTTTGGAAAATATTTAAATGTATTTTTCATTGATAATATTAATTAAATTACGATATTTAACATGAGGAATGTTTACTTTGTATTATTATTTAATTACAATGCGTTTAATTTTTTAGTTAAGACACTCTTTGGTAATTTTGGACGTGGATTTTTCTTCTTGTGTATAATAGACACATAAGGTCTCAAAAATTTACCTTAAAGGTTCTCTGGTTTTCTCCAAAAACATGTATGTTAGATTGATTGGTGATTCTAAATTGCCCATAGGAGTGTGTGTGTGTGTGTTCAGGGTGACCCCCTTCTGCCTTTCACACTTTCAGAGACGGCTGGGATAGACTCCAGCAGATCCCTGTGACCCCGAATTAGGGAATAAGCGGGTATAAGATGAATGAATGAATAAATTTATTAGTAAATTACAATTTTAGAATGTATTATAAGCTTGAAAACTTGGACATGCATGAAATCACCTGGACACGACAGGACATATAATCACACACTCAGATAAGAATGGGTTCCACCTTGTGTAGAATTCCTCCTAAGGAAGATTTTTTTTGCCACCGTTGCCACAGGCTCGTTAATCGGAAATAAATATAAATGATACATTTTATAAAAACTTTTTTTTTTATTATTTGTATCCTTTGAGACTGTTATCAAAGTTGCTGTTCACATAAAATAGAAAATTGAATTGACTTTAGTACTTACAAAGTGGGATCAATTTCATTGCTGAGATATTGCTCTAGAATGCTAGTGTCGACTGCTGCGCTGTCCAACACACCACTGACGTCCTGCCCTGAGAATCAGAAAACACACACACGTTCACACCTTCACATTTAACAGAACTCTCATCATTCTGCTCATCCTTCAACATAAAACTTACACAATCTTTAAACCCTTCAGGAGAAACACATTAAATGTATGTAAATGTATGAAGCAAAACCTTTTCTAAAGGTTTGGTGTAACATCATGCCTGTGTGTCTGTACTCTAAAGCCCTGTTCCAGTACCCCATTCCCCCTTACATTACGAAACAATGTCTTCCACCAGGTGAGCAATGTTGATAAGTGCCCTGACGTGTAGATTTGGGACAGTTTATGGTGCGTCACCCATCTGCGAAAAACGTCATTGCTACATCATTGTTGCGACACTCCTCAGATAAAAAAATGGCGGTGGCGGTAGTCACACTGTTCGCAGTATTGCTGCTACACATTCATAAATATAATTACATTTACAGCATTTGGCAGACGTCCTTATCCGGAACGACGTACATTTATCTCTTTTATACACTTGAGCAATTGGGGGTTCGGGGCCTTGCTTAGGGGCCCAGTAGTGGTGGCTTGGTGGAGCTGGGAATAGAACCTACAATCTTTAGGTTGGTAATCCAACAGCCTCAACCATGAGCCACTACCTCCCCACTCATTACATGAATAAACTTTTACTTACACTTAACTTTCCTATTCATGTCCATTTTGTCCCGCTCTTCCCAAAAGTCTGCCAAAACTGCTCCGCTTCTCGTTTTTTTTCTTCATTGGTTTAAAATGTCACACCACCAGATGAATTCTGGGGAATATCCTTAAGCAAAGTCTGCTTGGACCTGCACTTACAGAAACTGTGCATTAAGGGCACAAGTAGGCGAGGCGGAGAAGCTCACCAGCGAATCAGGGCACCCTACAGATTCACATCCCTCGCCAGGAACACACAAAAAAGGGGAACAAAGGTGCAAGTGCGAGTACTGGGACAGGGGCTATATAAGCATGCGTTCTACTGTTAGCTTGTGCATTTCTTGCATAGTAAATGTGTATATTACAGTGAGGACAAATCGCAAGCGAAGAATGGTTTTCAAGTCTTTAATCAGGAAAAAAATCACACAAGTTCAAAATACTGAGTCCCCAAAAAGACAAGAAAATCTGTGTACGTTAAAAATAACAGACTCATAATTAATCAACACTTTTTAACACACACTGTACATTATCGCTGCGACACTCGGCCTCGATTTAATAACTCTGTGGCCTTGAACATATGACCGTATGTTGTAACTAGATCCAGAATACAGATTCCACAGTACAGTTTGTTTCTCCACAACACATAATTCACTCGTTCTTACGGTCTCTATTTCAGGGATGACGAGTCGATCCTGAGAGCAATGAACTGGGGATACATGCTGGAAAGAAGATAAAATCCCAGGCAATCGATTAATATCAGAGGGTGATATTTAGTTGCTAATCACCGAAATATCAATATAAATGTTAGGGATGCACTGATACCCTACTGATACGGGTACTGGGCCCGATGCTGAACTCATGTACTCGTAAAAACGCTCCAAAAACTCTTGTGATGTCATTGACTAAACTTTCAGAGACAGAACATCAGACTTAGCAGTGTAAAAATATTTTCAAATTAATGATGACGACCCGCAGACTTTGTTCCGTATAAAAATGACTACTTTAATACAAATAATCTAAAATTAAAATGCAAACATGAGGTAAGGAGAATTTGCCGCTGGGAGTAACGTTAGTGACTCGGCAACCAACCCTGCCGCAAACCGTTACAAGCCGAGAGAAAATGGCAAAAAGAAACTCGAGAGCTATACAAATAATCCCACATCCACCATGAATGGACAATAGCGGTACTCGTTCTCGTTTTTGACAAAGTGGTATTAGGGCATCAAAATAAATGTGCATAGGTTATGAAATAAAAGTTTAGACGTCTGTATACTGCTAAGCCAGATTGTAGGGTTGTGAATTAATGATAGCGTTGCCTACGCACAGCTACAGGAAGTAAATTCATTCCCAGGATCTACATTCTTTGACTCGATGTACTTTGATCAGCTGCTCCTATAAAATCGGTGCTATATAATATTTTGTGTGGAAGGGGTTTTTTTTTTTTTGTTATCAATCCAACTTCAGTAGCACAAAAGTTACAACATTAATCAGTCACGTTAACTAACACTGTGTTAGTGTGTCTTCTATAAATATTCGAGCAGAATCATGGAAATTATTACATAATTGTGTATTTGTAAGTCTCAGGTTAATTCATTCTAACTCAATTCTTTTCAAATCCTTCGGTTTAATTCACTGAATCTTTCTTTTATATTTGTACAGTATGTATTATACTGTATGAAAGTATAAAATATTAAATAAACAGCTAGTGAAGCAAAACTGGACACAACATTTACACAAATATTAGGTATAAAAAAAATGTGTTTATGTATTAAAAAAAACTTTATTTAGTCATGCCCTGCTTATATTTATATACTATATTTTACTATTTAATGGTTTTTTTACCCGTTTTTATGCTTTAGAATTAAATAAGGCTATATTTTGATTTTAATTCTGGTCCTAGACTTTATTTTATTCTAATTGGTTCCAATTTTACGACACAGGCTTTTTCTTTATAGGTGTGTGACCAATAAGAATTTTAATTGAAAGTTTGTATTTAATTGTTATAAATAACTTGAAACATCAGGCAAACTTTAGTCAAAATATTTATCTGACTTTTACCATTAAAAAACTGCTGCAGGGCTTCATTTTCACCGAGAACATCCATCGCACCCTTACGGGACCTGCTGTAGTGTCACCGTTACACTCCACCTGTTAGACACACATAAAACATGCTATAATCTTAAACAAACATGTTTTAATGGAATAAAACATTTGAGTGAAAGATCACAAAGCCTTGCAATGCTTTATTAAATAAGCACACTAGATAGATGAAATGTGAATGAAACAGAAATCAGTTTGTCCCTGATTGCCCTTAATGACCAAGCCGGGGGCGACGGTGGCAAAGAAAAACTCCCTGAGACGGAATAGGAAGAAACCTTGAGAGGAACCAGACTTAACAGAGAACCCATCCTCATTTGGGTTACAAGCAAGTAAAGGTAAAATATTAACCTGTATTGCAGCAAAAAAAAAAAGAAACTGTACATTATTATTATTATTATTATTATATACTAGGGTGTAATTATTCCAAAGTCTTTCAAGAACCGTTAGTTCAAGTTTAAGTTCCGTTAATTAAGTTCAGTTAATTTTTTTTTCTGGCAGATTTAAAAAGTCATATAGTGACACATACCAGGATTGTGCACATGGTGGGGGCCTAACGAGACACTGCCCCTCTCGCCTCCTCGACCACCACCGAAGCTCAAAGCGTTCTGTCACCGATCTAATAAAGAACCACTGCTGATTCTGCTAATCCACTCCGCGGTTTTCTGCCCACTCCACATTACTCTCTAGTTGCCATCTGAAAACATTTGCCATGCTAAATATCGCGACCTGTCAAGTTCTGACTGAAAAATATCTCAGTAATGACCTACAGCCAATAAAAGAGCCAGATACAGTGCAGTGGGAAGTTCGGGAACACCATAATATTAGCAAGCGTGACTTTGTTTCTGTTTTTTCAGCCCTTCTACACACAGACTATTTGTAATGCAAACTTCTTGCGGGCTACCATTTTTTGGCTTTGACGCAAGAACTTTTGCTTTTCCTTATGACTTCTTGCGCCAGTTTGATTGTGAACCTTAGTTTGTCAAAGATTCTTCCTATGGTAAAGACATGCAGTGTGTAACCTCCTGTCGCCAAGCTATCATGCATGGAAACACAGCAACAACGGAATGTTAAGATGTCAAGATACTCAGGCAGTGTGGAAACGACGATGATGTGGCGACTTTGCAAATCTGCATAAGAATTAGAATGTCTAATAAAACTATTGTACCGGATCAGGTCTGATATAAATAACACCAAAAAGACCGAGCGAGAGGGAATAAAAAAAGCTTCAGTAAACCAGAAGGTACATTATCATATAGAATATTTCGCCGTTTGTCACACATTAATTGTTGTAATTAATATTTCCTATTAATATTGTTCCTATTATTGATACTAGTAGTATAACACATCATATTTGTTATATTTCACTAAAACCATATTTAACAGTAAGGATATAAACAGCTATATTGGTCAAATGTTCCATACGAGTTGTTTATTAGTAAAGAATATAGATTTATGCCGCATAATATTAAATTATAATGTCTAATACTAATAATTCCATTGAATGAGACAGAAGCAGGTTTATATTGACCAAAAGCCCACTGCACATCAGCCAAAGCAGTCAGGTAGCGAGTAAAATAAACTGGTAAACTACCTGACAGCGAAGGAATTGTCAGGTTGGAAGGAAGAGGGAGGGCCGAGTTGAGAAAGGGAAGCGGACCCAAAAGGGCCCAGGGGTTAACAGGGCCAAGGGGTAGGAGGGGAGATAAACAGGGCCCGCCAGAGGTGGATGCAGGTAAGGCCACCATCACCCAATTGCAGCCTGAGTGTCGTTTGGCAGCGAGAGAGAGAGAGCGCATAAAAGGTAAATCAGCTTTGAGACGAAGAAAATCAATGTGTTGTTTAGAGGAAGAAAGGATAATATGGTGTAATTTAGCGAAGGACACTTTACATATTGTAGCTATTTAGCTCCTTCCTTGCAATTTAGCCATAACTATCAATTCAACAAAAAATGAAAGAAAACTCTTGCTACGTTATATTTGAATAATTTCTATTTTTATTGTTTAAACTGGTTGTTGTTTGCTTTTGTTAACAGAGGACACATTTTGTTTTATATTACTGTCTTGTCGGCATCTAAACAAAGTGGCGCTTCGAATGAACCGATACCTTAACACTGAACAACTACGAATCTAGTCTGGGTAACTCGCCCCGTACGCTCCCATTCGTTTTATTTAGTGTCCACCCATTTTCTACTGTTTCAAGTAAACAGCTTTAATATCTATGCCTTGGACACACAGAAAGACAGACAGAATACCATTTACAACTTAAACCAGTTCATTTTGGAAACCTTATTGCAGTTCAATTCTTTTTGCACGATATAAATTGGATATGAATTCTTGATATCTAAAGTGGTTATAAGAGTTAAGGTGTCGTCTATAATAGACAATTAATAAATCAACCTTTCACTGTAGTTTTTTTGGTCTGCTATAGCCAGTGCTGTTCCTCTGTGGTACTTTGGCCCTTGCACCCTTGTGCCCCACATTCTCGTAGGGTGTCCCAATTCGCAGGTGAACTTCTTCACTCTGGTCTACTTGTGCCCCTAATGCAAACTTTCAGTAAGTGCGAGTCCAAGCAGATTTCCTTAGGGATATTACCCAGAATTCATCTGGTGGGGTGACATTCAAACTAAAGTGTGCACTTCCAGAAATGAACACTTTGTGGAAGATCCCAGGGCGTATTGTGGATATTGGCAGAGGGAAGATTGTTAAGGCGCCGAGTTGTTGATCTGAAGGCCAGGAGTACCTGGGTTCAAGCCCCGCCACCACCAGCCAGCCACTGTTGGGTCCTTGAGCAAGACCCTTAACGCTTCCTGCTCCAGGGGCGCTGTATCATAGCTGACCCAGAACTCTGACCCCCAATGTAGATGGGATATGCGAAGAAGGAATTTCGTTGTGCTGTAAAAAGTATATTTGACAAAGACGTTTACATTTACAAATTCCCGGCATGGGCAGGCTGACACTTCTGGGCCCCTGAGGAAGGCCCTCAACTGCTCAGTTGGCTGAAAAAAAAAATACAAGTTGCTTTGGATAGCATTGTTTGTTGATGGATTGTTGTTTAATTTTTCTCCACTTTTACTAGACTAAAGTCTCCCATAGGTTTGGATTAAGTGTGTGAGTAAAAAAGAGAAAAAGAGATGGATGAATTAGATTGGATGAATTTTGGTTAGTTTTTTATTTCTTCAAACTCAAGTCTTTATTTCATAATGATTATGTTGGAAATAAAATTAATTTCCTGATAAGAAATCAGAAATCTTTTGATGGATTCTTGCATTTAATGATTCTTTGGGAACCAAAATCTTTTAGCACCTTGCATGCAGGGGGGGGGGGTGTTTAGAACCTGTTAATTCAAAGGCAAACACTCGAGTAATAATAAATACGAGCCAACAATTTCGAACGTGTCCACTAGAGGCAAATCCTGCAGATAATTATTAAACATTAAAGATGGTGCGATCGAACTTCAGAAAAAGTAAATAAAAAAAAAATAAAATGGTGGCTTTTTGAAATCAATACCAGTGAAAGTAAAACGTTTGAACCGTCTGATAAAAAAAGAAAAGAAAAGGAGTGGTTTGGCACTTGGAACCGCAAATCACCATGTTGTGCTTACAGAAACAGGCTGGTTGTGTATTTATCTTTTAATATAGTTAATGCTACACATGCTTTACGAGGCAAATATTATGTAAATGATGTTGAGATGCATTACTTTGGACTGGCGAAAGGGGACGAGGACGCGGACGCGGACAGGGTGCGAGTGAAATTAGACAAACTTGCTTGATTGTTATGCGACCAGTCGGTTCGCATTTCTCTTAAAAGTTCATCAGTGGATTCTGTGGTTAGTTCTGCACAGCTGAAGCTCCACTGGATCCTGGGAGGAGTTTCCACCCACGGACTACTGAACAAAAGCATCCAATAATCCGAATATTTCAGTGATTCAAAGTAACTAATCACAGATACTTTTGTTATAATTAAATTGGGGTACTTTTACTTTTACTTTTGTTGTTTAAATTGAACTATTTAACCTTGATTTTACAAAAAGTACCAAAAAAATTGAAATACATTTAAAATTTGTTTTTTTTTTGCAAAAACAAAAAAATTACATACAAAAAAAACAAAATTATTTTTGCTTTTAAGGTGTGAAGCGTTTATTGAGTGATTATATAATGTCACTTTTAAAAGGTTAAATATCGAGCTAATGACTGTTTTTAAAATAAACTATTGTTGGTTATTTATAACATTTTGTAGTTCTTTTTTTACTTTCTGACACTTAAATAGAATTGGGTGTCGTTTGAATTCTAGCCATTCTGTTTATCGATTCTTATTAAAGTTTTTATTTAAATACGGCTGAAAAATAACGTTAGTTATTAAACATATTTATTTTGTTGCCACTAAAAAACCATGAACAAAAATTTGCAACCAACAAAACACTTACATGAAGAACTTGAGCCTCTGATTGTCATAAAAATACCACAGCAAAAACAATTCGACTAAATATTAAATAAATTAAATACACGTACAGTAAATAGTAAAAAAAATAATTTTGTATATATTTATAACCTGTTCAATTATGTCAAAAATGGTCAACACCCAACCGCTAGTTAGCATAGCGAACGCCACAGTGAACGCCGTAACATCATTAGCTACAGACTCGATAGCTAGTCAGACATGCGCGTTAGCAAGTGGAGTCGTCTGATCTCCAAGGTAAACGCTGTACATTATACTTAATAAAACCGGTTTATTCCAGTACATCCTATTCTATTGTTTTTCATACAATATTCATAATTTATAAGTTTATTTGTGTATGTTTCTATTATATTGTGAAAAATTTGACATACGAGTTATGAGCTCCGTCACAGAACGAATTAAACTCGTAAGTTAAGTCACTACTGTATATTTACACAGCATATAGATCGATACTTCCTGTTGTATTGTGTGTAGCACTTATAGCTGTGCATAGTTGACAGTAATAGTGAAAGAAAAACGCAGATACATCACTTGAAATATTAAAACACTGTTAAATCTGTTATGCTGTTCTCTTTATAGTCAATTTTTCTTCAGCTCATGTCATCATGTTTATTTCTTAAATGTTCTTAGTTTTCCTTTATTCGCCCATACCTAAAATCAGATTTCTGAAAGATGTCGAGCGGAAAGATGGTTTTCTTCCACCGATAATATCATGTTTAGCTGAACCAAATGTTTAATAGATTGGGGTTTTTTTGTTTTTTTTCTTAAATTGAAACTAATTACTTAAGCAGTTTATTCGTTTATTGCCAGTTTAGATAGGGATGAAGTTTGGTGATGATCTACTCCACCCTATCGAGTCTGTACTTCCTTGATCATTTTTATTTCATTCGGTTTATCGATCCCTCTGTTTAGTAGTAGTGAATCATTCAACATAACTAACTTCACAAACCGTTTCTAGGAAACAAGTCACAAGGCGACATCATCTCTTCGAAAAAACAAATCACTTCGGTGCCAATTAGCCAGCTGATCGAGGTCACCATATATCATAACTCACAATTATTTACGTATAGCGAAATAAACCAAGTAGCTAATACAGACACTAAGATTAATTTTGATCTGTTAAATCGGTTTAAAAAATCAATTGTGTAGAAATAAAGATAAATCGGCCCAAACCGTTTGGTTGAATGGTGTGGACTGGATCATGACGAAGACGAATCTCACCTGTTTCTTTACTAGAAAGTTCCCAGCTTCTCACTCAAGTGTAATCCAACATCATGGCTCGCATTGGTACGTAATCCTCTTACATCATGTGTAAATGCTGTTCCAAGTGAAGTTCAATAGTTTAGTATCATCTATAGAGAACTGACAGAGTTCAATGGAAATGGCAGCTGTCGTTGAATCTACAATGTACTTTGTTCTGTTATCTCCGAGACAAAATCCATCTGCCTGTCCTGCGCAAGCGTACACCAGTCTGTATGTGCAGGTGGGGCTGGTGTCCTTGTTCAGGGTAATAATTGTACAGTTTTTATAGCCTGCACTAAATGGGAAAGAGCAATGCTGTAGAAACCCGGTGGTAAGAGTTGCTTATCTACGTCTGGTCTTGTAAAGCAAACAGGGGCATTGACATATAAGAGATACAGTCCGTCTCTAACAGCACGGCTCCTGTAGACAACCTTTTATGGTCGTGGAAATAATCATCTGTTTGACCAAACACAGACATTTGAGCTTTTTATATAAGTAATTTCATATTTAATATACTTTTTCAAAAACAGTTGTCTGATTAAAAGCCAAAGTGATGGTCTGGGTTATACACTGACCTGTCCTAAATAAGGTTTCTAATCCACCACCTGGACTTAACTAAGCTAATGGATAAGAACTTCCAATAGGATAATTACTGCATGAATTATTATGTTTCACTTTAACAGGCTAACATCGTTTCATGCCGACAGAAATGCAGCTCTGTGCAGTAAGACTCGCGGTCGTGGTGTGTATGTTTACATCAACACTGAATGGTGATTGTTTCTACTTTCTGTTCATCGCTAGTGGAGTTTGTGACTGTTAGATGCAGGCGCTTTTTGTGCTGTACGCGGCTATTAGTGATCTGCCGAATGCTCACCCCAACGGACGTTATCATCGCCGGAGATTTCGACCATGCAAATATTAAATTAATGCTCCCTAAATTTTACCAACACTGGGACTTTGCGACGAGAAAAGACTCTGGATCTCGTTTACACAAACATCCCTGGCGTGTACCAGCGGAGCCCCGCCCCCATCTCGGATACTCAGACCACATCTTTGTTATGCTAATGCCAGCATACAGAGCACTCGTCGGAGGCTCTAAACCGGTTTTAAAGCAGGTGAGAACCTGGGCAACAGAAGCTACTTCTGCTCTTCAGGACTGTTTTAAGTGCACTGACTGACAGATGGGAGTACACGACATCAGTGATCAGCTACATCAGCAAGTGCATCGATGACGTGACGTTTCCAAAACCATCACAACACGCTTCAATCAGAAACCGTGGATGACCACAGAGGTGCATGCGGCGCTGCTGAAGTCCAGGGGCTGCGCCTTCAGGGCAAAGGACAAGACGGCCCTAAAAACAGCCAGGGCCAAACTGTCTAGAGACATCAGACAGGCAAAGCACGCATATGGCAAAAAAACCCACAGGCACTTCCAGGACAGCAGAGACACTCTGCGCATGTGGTAGGACATCCAGACGATCACTAACTACAAGACAACTTCACCTCCTTGTAACAGTGAGACCTTCCTCCCAGATGCGCTGAAATTCTACGCCCAGTTTGAGGTGCAGAACAATGTGGCAGCGAGGAAGTCCATCCCTATTCCCAGTAACCAAGTGCTCTGTCTAACCACGGCTGATGTGAGGAAAACTTTAAGCAAATTCAACCCAAGAAGGTCTGCTGGACAAGACAGTGATCAGGGACTGTACAGTACAACTAACAAATGTTTTCACTGACATCTTCAACACCGCTGTCATCCCACGGGCCACACAAACGCTACCATCGTTCCTGTGCCGAAGAAGTCGACAGTCTCCTGCCTCAATGGCTGTTGTCCTGTCGCACTCCCACCCATCGTGTTGACGTGCTTCGAATAAACTTGTCATGTCATTTGGCATATCGTCCAAACCAACCACTCAAATGGACAATAAAGATACATACATGCAAATGCTGTTCATAGACTTTAGCTCAGCATTTAACACAATCATCCCTCAGCACCTGATCGAAAAGCTGAGCCTGCTGGGACTGAACACCTCCTTCTACAACTGGATCCTGGACTTTCTGACTGAAAGACCTCATTCAGTCTGAACTGAAAGCAGCATCTCCAGCACCACCAGGCTGTGTGCTCAGCCCACTGCTGACTGCGTAGCAATGCACAGCTCAAATCACATCATCAAGTTCGCCAGTGACACGACCAGGGTGGGTCTCCTCAGCGCAAAAACGACGAATCAGCATACAAAGAAAAGGTAAAACAGCCAACAGCCTGGTGTAGAGCCAACAACCTGTCTCTGAACGATGACAAGACCAAACAAGACAAGATAGTTGTTGACTTTAGAAGAGCAAAGAGCGACCACTCTGAACATTGACGGATCCTTGGCAGAGATCAACAAGAGCACCAAATCCTTGGTGTTCATCTGGCTGAAAACCTCACCTGGTCACTCAACACCAGCTCCATCAGCAAAAAAGTTCTTCCTGCGAAGGCTGAGGAAAGACCATCTTCCACCTCCTATCCTGACCATGTTCTACAGCGGGACCATTGAGAGCATCCTGATCAGCTGTGTCACTGCCTGGTTTGGGAACTGCACCGCTTCGGATCGCAAGACCCTGCAGAGGATAACATTTCAAAGAGGATTTTTTCATTTCTACCTCTGATAGTAGCACCTCCGATTCACTTTCCGTAAAGTTTTGTTTCTTGCTTTTGCCATTTTCTTGCTGTTTGATTTGGCCAGAGTGGATATTTAAATTAATTTATTTAAGGGACAAGACAGGATGGGGTTTAGTGCTCGTGCATGTGTGCTCAAGTTAATTGGATGTACAAAGAGAATATGCGTGGGATTCTCCGTACGCAGAGTTTTACAGCTTTGTCCATACGCAATGTTTTAGTATTAATTCAACGCACGTCTTTGTACATGAGGCCCCAGAACCCTATTGAGAATCTTTGAGACGTGCTAAAGAATATATTGCACAGCAGTCCAACAGTCCCATCATCAAAACAAGATCTTGGTGAAAAATAATACAACTTTGGATGGATATAAACATCGCGTTTTAAAACGGTGGGCCAATGAAGCCAAAGGTGGGCCAACTAAATATTAGCGTGTGATTATTTTTTGGCAAGGAACTGTGTAATACATACTGTAAATAAAACACTGACTTATCAGCCTAATATTGTCTAAGTCACCTGAGGCATGGACTCCAGAAGATCTCAAAAGGTATGCTGCAGTTACCTTGGATCTGATTAAATGAAAGGAAAATCCAGAATCCAGAAAAAATACTAATAAATCACAATTCCATAAAATCCACATAAAAAAAAGAGTTAAAAGCAGTGTGTGTGTGTGTGTGTGAGATTTGATAGTAACTTACAGTAAGATTAAAGTGTCCATAGTTACAGAATCACCATCTAATAGTCGTTATCATGAAACTGACTGTAAGATGTTTCCTCAGGTTGGAGCTGGAGTTCCTCTACACTGATATCAGCACTCGTTTTAGTCTCATTGAAGACGTCACATTATAGAACTGTCGGTTTTTCCTCATAGAAGTGTATAAATTGATTGAGGTCAAGTGTCTCCTGTTTCCAGCGATGGTCTTGCAGCCCACTCCAGCTTTGGGTAGGATATTCTTGGACAGCGCTTTGGTCATGGCCAAGACCAAAGAGGTGTCTAAGGATGTCAGGGACAATATTGTAGACCTACACAAGGCTGGAATGGGCTACAAGACCATCGCTAAGCAGCTTAACATTCTCTTTGTTGGTCAGTTTCAGTTTTAGTTATGCTCGGTAGGCTTCAGCAGTCTTTAACATTTTTCAGTTGTCAGAATTTGTACATGGACAAAAGTGTCTTCAGCTGTGATCAGAATTCATTCCTTATTGGCTATTTTTTTGGTTGCGGTCAGATTTTATTCTTTATTTGTCTTATGCTCAGCTGTGTCTGCGTCCTGTCTCTCTTCAAGATACAGCTCAGTTAGGGACTTTGGGACGAAGGAGGCTGAAAGCAGACTTGTAAAACTCGGCTCACACTTTACTTCTATATTTTAGCTTTTCAGCATGACGAGTGTTAAAAAAAAACACACGCACGCACACGCACGCACACACACACGCGCACACACACGCGCACACACACACACGCGCACGCACACACACACGCACACGCACACACACACACACACACGCGCACACACAGCTCAGTGACAGTCAGTCCACTGCAGAAAACAGCCACTGAGACTCAGCGATATTGTCGTGCTGATTTTGACGTCACACAGTATTAAGAATGAAATTATAAAATCTTTACTCGGGATTAATTATGTCCATCCCTAAACCAATGTGAGCATAAATACAAAGAACAAAAACTATTTGGCTTTTTCACAGACATGGAGATAAACATCGACCGGAGGTATACAATTTTATTGGGTGTTCCAGGAAGGCACTAAAAATCATAATAGTGTAAGGGAAAGAGGGACGCCGCTTGGAGGGAAATACATAACCGACTTATGAGACAGTTCCAAAAAAAACAGATGTACAGCACGTTCCACACACACACAACAGCACAGCAACACACTGCTAGCTAAATTTGGATTGGAGTTAAAGCTGAAGAGCAGTTGATTGTTTGGGGCCGGATTTCTCTTATTCTCCTCCACGATTAATAAACTCGGGTCATCAGAACTTCAGCGGTGAAAGTTGGACTTTAAATAGGAGAGGACCTGAACACCGACAGCTAATCTTTCTTACACACACACACGGACACATGGACACACAGTGCTGGAGTGTTGAGGTGTGAGGAAAGTACTGGTCCCTGTGACTCTGCTTTAACAGTAGAACCCCCTCCGTCTCCTGCACCACGTTCAGGACTGAGGGACCTCGTCCCTCAGTCCTTAGAGTTCGTCTCTGTAAAAGCCCAGCTTGGCGTAGGACATCTCCTTCCGTAGCTGCATGACCTCCCAGAACATCTGTTCAGCTGAATCAAAAAAAAAAACACACACATTAATAAAGTTCACTTGATTTGTGGGCAACACTGGCAGATGCACTTCTTTAGAGAGACTTACATTTACCTCATTTTTTTAATACTACTGGGCAGTTGGGGGTTAATTAAGGCTGGGCGATATGGCAAAAATAGATTTTTTTTTCCTATATTGATATCGATATATATTTCTATATGTAAAACGTTTATGCTGCCAGCTTTAATGGAGAATCCCAACAATGATTAAAGGGTTAATTTAATTGTAGTTTATTAACAAAAGCAGATGAAACAATTGGCCTTAAAAACTTGCTAAAATAAACGCAACACAATATTTGGTGTATTGAATCTGTACTTTTATTTTGAAAACACACGAGTCAGTTGCAGCGGCCATTTTGTTTGTTTTGTGTAGCGTTTGCCTCGTGTTACCACAGACGGCACGACTCGCTGTATGAGGTCTGATTTTTGATGATCCGTCTACATCTTCCTTTAAAACTGACTCGTATCCGATATCTGCATTTCTTACACACGGCAAAACCCCATTGTAGTTGCAGCCTGGACCGAATGTAGCATTGATCGCTAAGTATCTTTTTTACAGAAAAAACAGACTTTAAGTGAAAATCGCTGTCGGTGTCTACCTCAATGATGTCCGACGAAATCTGATCTGTCTGTTTACATGACAAACGCTAATACACTGTCAGATTCGTATCCTATTTATTAATAAAGCGAAAGCAAACAAAAGCAATTATTTATTTAAAGCACAGAAATGTGCAGGAATGTGTGTGTGTGGGGGGGGGGGGGGCAGTTTAGCTCACCGTCCTGCTGCTTGACCAGTCCCTGGTGGATGTAGCGAATGTAGGTGAAGAAGTTACAGACGGAGGTGATCTGTGATTGGAAAGAAAAGAAGAGGCGGTAACTTGATTGCAGGCGTTTCTACCTACATGAACACTGGACATCATTCTGTAGACTTTTACTCAACATTTCCTCCAAGTTTAAGTTCTGTTCGTCAGACACAATCAATCGAAACACAGAAATACTTTATCCACTGTCAGTAAATTAAAACACTAAGAATAGATTTACAATAAAAATACAGATTAGATAAAGTGATACTTGTGTGACCATCTTTCTTTTAGATTTAATCCTGGTCTCTAAAGAAAACTACTCATTTTCTGATCGATAAGTTTACACCCTTATTAGTAAGGATTCTTTTTTGTAATAATATCGATATTTACAGAATAGACAATAATAGAAAATGCATATTCATCGTTCATCAATCGGATTCAAATGATCAGGATTCAGACAGACCTGATAGAAGTTTCAATGTCTTTAATGGACTTGCAAGGTTTCACACATATTCTGTATTTTTTTTTTTACATAACTAATGAAAATCAATCAGATTCCTCACTCTCCACTGTGGCCATAACCAAAGAGGTGTCTAAGGATTTCAGGGACAATAGTAGACCTACACAAGGCTGGAATGGGCTACAAGACCATCGCTAAGCAGCTTGGTGAGAAGGTGACAACAGTTGGTGAGATTATTCACAAAGGAAAGAAACACAAAATAACTCTCAGCCTGGAGCTCCATGCAAGATCTCACCACGTGACGTTTCAATGATCATGAGAACAGTTCAGAGATCAGTCCAGAACTACACAGGAGGATATCAATGATCAGTCCAGAACTACACAGGAGGATATCAATGATCAGTCCAGAACTACACAGGAGGATATCAATGATCAGTCCAGAACTACACAGGAGGATATCAATGATCAGTCCAGAACTACACAGGAGGATATCAATGATTTCAATGATCAGTACGAACCCAGAACTACACAGGAGGATATCAATGATCAGTCCAGAACTACACAGGAGGATATCAATGATTTCAAGGCAGCTGGGACCAAAGTCAAGAACTGGTAACTACACACTACACCGTGCATGACTGAAATCCTGGAGCCCGCAGGATCCCCCTGCTCAAGACAGCACATATACAGACCCATCTGAAGTTTACCAATGAACATCTGAATGATTCAGAGGAGAACTTGGGTGAAAGTGTTGTGGTCAGATGAGATCAAAGTAAAGCTTTTTGGCATCAAGTCGCCGTGTTTGGCGGAGGAGAAATGCTGCCTATGACCCCAAGAACACCATCCTTACCGTCAAACATGGAGGTATAATCATTATGCTTTGGGGGTGTTTTGCTGCTAAGGGAACAGGACCACTTCACTACATCAAAGGGGAAGATAGACAGGGCATGTACTGTCAAACCCTGGGTGGGAATCTCCTTCCCTCAGCCGGGGCATTGAAAAATCCAGCATGATAATGACCCCAAAACACATGGCCAAGGTGACAAAGGAGTGTATCACATTAAGGTCCTGGAGTGGCCTAGTCAGTCTCTAGATCTTAATCCTATAGAAAATCTGTGGACAGAGCTGAAGGTTCGAGTGGCCAAACGTCAGCCTCGAAACCTTAATGACTTGGAGAGGATCTCCAAAGAGGACAAAATCCCTTCTGAGATGTGTGCAAACCTGGTGGTCATCTACAAGAAATGTCTGACCTCTGTGATTGACTTGTTTTGTGAGGGAATGAAATACTGATTTAACTCTAATTAAAATGCAAATCAATTTATAACTTTTTTGAAATGTGCTTTTCTGGATGTTTTTCACTAGATCTAAGGAGCATCAAACAGTGGAACACTGTCCATCATGGAGGAGCACATTTGAATATGATAATCCAGAATTAATTTTTAACCAGGTTAAGTATGAACAGTTTATAACAGCATAACCCAGTTTACAATCACTCAAAGAAACTAGTTCAATTGTAAAAAGTTCTTCTTGTTTACTACTGAATGTCTGACTGCGTTCTGCGGTTCTGCACAGCTGTGGGTTATAAAAAGCAGGAGAGAAAAACTCACCCGATACCGACAGAATGGAGAAACGTAATAGTAGTTGCTGGAGTCCCCGAATTTGATTCTGTGCTTGCAGGTTTTAGTCTGTCCACTGAGAGCACATTTTCTGCAGACAGGAAAACAATTCCTTTAAAATAAACTTTTCAAGTTAAAAAAAAAAAAAAAAAATCCACGCAAAGCTGCCAATCTATAAATAACGTCTACTGCATCCGCATCGGCTACACCGGCTAAACACACCTGCCTCTTCTAAAGAGAGAGGGAAATGTGGCTACAAAGCTAAGAAACACGAGAAAATATAGAAAGAATGAAGTGAGAAAAAAAAAGATAAAGAAGGAGAGAGAGAGAGAGAGAGAAAGAGGGAGAGTGTACACTTACGTGACTATTTCAGACTTCCTGCCACTAGGGGGCGGCAAAAACAGAAAGAAAGAAAAAAAGAAACAGAGGAGATGGAAAACGCTGACGAACAGAGGCAGAAGAGTCGACATTCGATCTGACAGAAGTTTCTGATGAATGAGTTGAATGAGATGAATGAGCATTTATTTTGTTGCTGTAATTAACACACACAAACACACACATATACTTTGATCAATTAAAGCCAATTGGACTAAAACTGACAAGTCCGTGCAAACTTTGATTTTGGCCATGATTTGGACATCTGAGACAAATGTAGAATTTTGGTTTTTTTACAGATTCCTATATTCCTGCGCTAAAATCTGTTGTGTTTAATGTCGGCAGTTTGACATGTTCGCCAGCAGCCGATTAATAGCCGTTGGATTCAGTTTTTTTTCTTCGATGAAATTCTGGCACTGGCAGAGGATTTTTAGACACTCATTTAACATACAGACACCCAATTTAATATATAAAAAAAAAATAAGCAAATTATAGCAATATTGTGGAGCCCTGAAGAAACAAGAGGAGCGACGATCCTAACAATGCAATTAGCTTCAAACCACCTACGGAAAATGTGCAAACGGGTCTAGACCGGTGGACAGAACAGCAAGAAATGAAACTTCTCCAGTTCCGCCATGAGCAAAATTAACGCTTCAGATTTAGCTGTTTGTCGCCAGCTAGCGTTGATCGAGAGAATGCCAGTTACCGAACACGTCACAGACTGAAGGCATAAATCTACGAATGAGTCTTCTTGTGTGCGTCTGTTTTAAACGTATTTTGACTGTAATACAGTTCGTACAGTCGGACAAACAAGCGAAAAGACTGTTCAAAAAGGTACAACGGGAGCCCGGATTAACGTTAAGAAAAGCCGCAAACTCTTAACACTAACACAATTCTTACGTTTAACGCCACAGCTAAACACGCCAACATTTCAGTATCTAAAAATTAACAACACAGAACACTATAGAAGAATAACAAGAACCGCACTAGCTCACTCGCTTACTTGTTAAAACCTCTAAGCCAGTGATCCCACACCTCGGAGCACAAGCCAATGAATTCAGAACAGGGGCAGCAGCAGCACGACAATAAATTGTTTTGTGAACGAACAGTGACTGCCAAAACTCGGATAGAATCAAACACCTTTTGCCTTTCGTGTTTCCTTAAACTAAAACCTGTCAATCAGTGTCGGTGTTTGTGTTTTTGCAGTCATGGTGAGTTCATGAAACGAAAATGCAAACAGTTTGTAATAGTGTTCGGATTATGTCACAAAACATTTTACAACTCCTTTTGATGTTGTCTGCAATAAACTTCCACACACTTTAACATTTACAGCATTTGGCAGACGCCCTGATCCAGAACCACGTACATATATTTCATTTATACAATTAAGCAATCAGGGATTAAGGGCCTTGCTCAGGGCCCGACCCCTCCCCCCTTATTTTCTAATGTTTCTAACCCACTCTATGTACTTAGCTATTTAATATAAGTGGGACCAGACACTTATTCTCTAAGAACGTGGATTTTTAAAGAAATCCTCAGTAATAAAACATATATAAGCAAAAATGATCTTCTATCCAAGTTGTCATATGTTAATTCTTTGACAAAACTACCATTTTTTTTAAGTTTATGGAATGGATAATTAACTATCTGGCAACCGCGCCATTAGTGCGTTCAAAGATGATGTCATGGTTACAGTATTTCTTTTGGACAGGTAGGAATATGGTGTGACTGGATTCTGGTGTGTTTTGACAGGAACTCGTAGTTTATGTAGTTTGTGTATCTTTATGAATTAGTTTAGCTTCAGCAGCAGTGTGTAATCGGGTGAATGTTTTTATAGTTTGGTATTTTAGTACTGTTACTAACTGTAATATAACGTTTATAATATAACTGACGTATTATAATGTTTTCTCTGGTCGTCTAGTCTGTGCATCTTCGTTCGCTCAGAAGGCGTGAATTTGAACCGCAAATGGGACAAAAACTGTTTCCAAAATGTCCCATTACACCTTTAACTTTCTGACTTTTGTTTACATATTTTCTTTACTTTACTCAAATTCCTAAATATTCCTACTTTTTATTTAATTAAATTACTTTCCTGCTTTACTCACTAAATTTTATTACTATAAGAACTTTGAACTTAGGATTTAGCTTCCTGAATCGCAGTTCAATCATCTTATATACAGTGCCTTTAAAAAGTATTTATACCCCTTAAACTTCTTCACAGTTTGTCACCTCACAACCACAAACTTTTTAGATTATTTGGCTTAAAATCTCATAAAAATACATTTAAGTTTGTGGTTGTAAGGTGACACAGTGTAATTATTCTCGTTACTTTCTTTAAATTAAACATCTCTAGTTTTTCTCACTCACTTTACACTTAAACTTCATTAATTTAACTTGCTCTCAACGTTCTAACTATAAATACTTGATTTACTCTGCATTTTTAATTGTACGTCATTTATTAAACTATCTTGCTTTAAGTAGTTCATTTGCATTTCTTTATATATTAAAAAAAAAACATTATCAGTCTTTGTAAATAAATTAATGAAGTGTGTTACGGTCAGTACTCACTTTGGTCCTCCACACTCCACGGCTGAGGCTTTCACCACAGGCAGTGGCTGGAATCCCACCGGCTCCACACTCAGCGTGTTTCTCTCCACGGCCTCCAGGATCGCTGAACCCAACTAGAAAACCAAACGTGTCATTTTTGATACTTCCTTGTATAGGACAGTTTTATCTTTATACACAAACATCTTTTAAACGAAGCTACACACGCGGTGAAGGCGTAGGTGCACCCAAACTGAAAAGACTAACAACCACCTCAGGGTTCTGTTTGCAGCTGACAGGAAGGGAACCTAAGGTGGTCTCCTGCAGTAGTATTTTATTCACCCTGGGTTTGTGATGCTTTTCCTGTTTACCATGGCTGTATAGAGTGTTAAGATTACCTTCCAGTCAGCTTTACCCTTTCGCTAACCTTAGCCATCATACCCACCACTGTTGACAATTAGTATTAATTCAATGTTACTAAATGGACAACAAACTTCTCAGGCACAACAGTTAAATTTCACTTTGTTTAGAGTGTTTTTGTATTTTAGATAATTGAATTTATTCTTTGCAAATTTGCTTGAACGACTATCTACGGTTGCACACCAGTCTGTTTTTGCAGCGCCATCATTTTGCTAATAAAAACAGTCGGGGGTTTGGATCTTCTACAACCTTCGACAAAGGTCTGTAAAAGCAAGCCTATCACTGAGATTTTTTTGCTATAGTAAAGCTTACACTTCCTTATCGTATCAGTGAGCCATGTGCACCGTGGACCCTTATGTTGGCAGGTTCTAACTACTGACTAACTAGGAACATACAACAAAACCTGCTTCCACATGCTGCCCAATATATGTTACACCTTTCAACAGCTGCAAACATACAAAATAAGTCATTTTAATTCCGTCACATGTCCACGTGTGTATGTGTGTTACATTCTACTATACGTATCTAAACGTATCGGGGGAAACATCGTTGGTAATTATACGGGTCTTTCTTGGGATTTGGTGCCTTTTGTGTCCCTAGTAAAAAATCATGGTAAATCATGTAAATAACACTTTTTAAACTTTAAAAAAAAATTTTCTCAATCCAAAAATTATAATTCTAAACATTTTACAGCATTTTAAATGAACAAATATTATTAGCTTGCCTCTCAAAATATTGTCGACCCTGTTATAATGGATTACTGGCCTTTTAGATGAAAGTAGGAAAAAGGAAGTGACATCATATCAAACAGATGACATCATTCCCTTGTCTGTAGAGGGAAAATAACTGGGGATGTGTGAGAGCCTCTGCTTTAATTATTGTCTGTTTTTAGTTATTTTATCTTTCCTAACCAATCTAAGGTGGTTACTTCAATATGTCCACCTTGTTAAAGTTAAAATTGAAAAAATTCAACAGAAAACATTCGATTCGTTATTTGACCTTTTCAGTTCCATTTTAAACTTTGGAACTGATTTTCAAAGTCAAAATGTCCATCCTGTTGAGTCAAAAAAGCCAACAGCTTGGACATTTCCGGTCCTCTGTACCACTGAATTCGGCTCATAATTGCTTAAATTAATATACCAAAATTATTATTCGGATATTTTACCTTCTGTATCAAAGTGTTATAATGTCGAAAAGACATCGAATCCAAAGAACGACCCATACACACATCTGACCCATTACATCATCGGTCAGAGTTAAAGAAGATCATATGCAAAGCACACTCTTTTTTCCGTCCCAGGATAAAACACATGCAAATCTAATGGTTTGGCTGATCATGCCCACTGTGATTACACACACACACACTTACACACTCTAGTTAATGTTTTCTCATCAGGTTTATGGTGTGTAATTAACAGTGCAGCAGCTAATTAAAGCACGAATATGCCATCAAACACGTATCATGGTACATGTTAACACAATGTTAGAACAATAGTACTAGTGTTTGTATGAAGATTTTTCTTCAGCGCACACACACACACACACACACACACACACACACACACACACACACACACACACACACACACACACACACACACACCTCACTCTTGCAGAACGTCAGACAAGGATGAATGTCCTCTCTGTAGATTCGTTCTAAGAAAGAGCAGCTCCTCTCCAATGTGGGTTCCTCTTTCCAGGTCTTAAACTCATTAAACAGAATGGAGTCCACCTACACACACAATATTATTGTGTAGTATTATTATACTCAGAAGAGTAAACCTTATTGTAACAGCAAACACACAGCAGATTTAAACTAATCATAAAACAAGGGTGAGTGTGTGGTGTGTGTGTGTGTGTGTGTGTGTGTGTAGATATCAAACAGATCTCTTGCCTCTTTGCTGTCACGTACGATGGGCTGAGGAACACTGAGCTCCTGCTGGCTGCCCAGCATTGCGCTGCTGGTGCTCTTATTGCGTGCGTGGCCTTTCTTAAACGGCACCTTCGAACCTGACAGCGGCTCCTTACACGGTGACGTAGGGGATGTGGACAGAACCAGGGTCTTCAGCGCAGCTACTTCAGCCTGGAGGACATCAATCTGTAGAGAAAAACAGAATGAAGGGGGATAAAATAACACTAGTGGAATTAATCAGTGTTGGATGGATTTCTAATAGGTTTTATAGGATATCAAGTTTGGATGCACGATATTTTTCAGACAGATCAATTATTGTGTGAAATATGGGTGAAAGACATTTTTTGATCCGATAAATGAATGAAATCTGATATATAGATCTGATAAAGTTCGGCTTGCTGGTAAATCAGTCTGTTTTATCTGAGATTCATCCGCTTTCCGAGTGCAAGTGACTGCAGACAGCGTTGCCCGATTGGGTGGGTTTCCGGCCAGCGTTGCCCGATTGGGTGGGTTTCCGGCCAGCGTTGCCCGATTGGGTGGGTTTCCGGCCAGCGTTGCCCGATTGGGTGGGTTTCCGGCCAGCGTTGCCCGATTGGGTGGGTTTCCGGCCAGTTCAATTCAATAGTCACTTTCACCCTGATAATTCTATAATGATGTAACTCAGTTACGATTTGTCAGCGGTAACTAGTAACTATAACTCATGACTAACATACCCAAATTTACTGCATGAGCATTGTGCTACAACGAAGCCCAAAGGATCGCACTGCAGTTTAAGCATCACCATTTCATTTTTAACTGTTTAATCCTGCGTTGTCTAGAATAAATTACAATAAATAAAATGTAGTACTAATAAAATTTATTACCTGCTTCTGTTAATTAATTTCTAGACGTCTTATTAATATCTGTTTACAGCAGCTACTGTGATGAAATGTTATACGCTCTCCTGCTGATCTTACCTTTCCCAGGGCTTCCTTTAGCTGCTTCTCTGCTGTGGCCTGCTTCACGTTCGCCTCTCGCACCATCTTATGAGCTTCCTGTTGAGACAGTGTTCACATCAGACTCGGAGCAGCGTCACTAGCGTCCCACATTGCCCTTATTATTCACCAGGCGGAAAGACGCCTCAAGCCGGTCGAGGCAGCCTCACACTCACACACACAAACGCACAGTCAAAAGGGAAGCGAATTAGTTAACATCTGGCAGTGGAGACACAGGAGACTTAGGAAGCAGGTGATAAAAATAACAGAAATAGAAATGTTGTAGGTGGAGACATGAAGCCAAAAACCATGAAAAAGAAATACATGGATGGAGAAAAGACACAAACAGCCACTCCAGCAGCTCATTAGCACATCGCAGCTCTCTTGGTTCTTTTCTATTTTCAAACACACTGCCGGTCAAAAGTTTGGGATCAGTGGGATTTTTTAATGCAATTATTTACTGTAAAACCTGTAACGTTAAATATTCACTACATTTATTCCTGTGATCAAAGCTAAACTTTATTACCGTCAATAATCCCGTTTTTAATGTCACATGATCTGTTAGAAATAATTCTAATATGCTGATATATTACTGACGTCGGACAAAAGTATTGGCTGCTTGTTTTTTTGGAACCATTTTATATATAGATACTTTCCTTATAATAAAAAAAGTTTGGCGTTAGTATGTTTCTTATTTCTTATTATTATGCAGCAAAGATGTGTAAAATTGATGTTAATAAATGATAATTAAGACATGGCCTGAAATCGGAGTATGTGAGTTGAGTAGTAAGAGAACATGCCGGTAAAATATGAACACAGCATTGAATGTAATAAAACTGATGATTGTTGGTCATTAAATTCCTTATTAATGCCAAAAATACTTATCTGTAAATCTCTTTGTTGCTTGGGAAATTTCACATACCCCTATGTTTAAAGTGTGGTCCTAAAAAAATCTTAGTTTGAAGGGGTATCTGGCTTTTCACCCCACACCTTTAACTAAAAAAGAATGCAGACACTTCTACCACTTTAAATGAACACACAAACAATGGGGTAGTGGAAAGGGGTAGAAATGGAATTGGGCCTTGGTTTTGGGTTTTAGATTGCCAACACCACCATCAGCCACTCAAACAACTCGACGGAAACACATCTAATTAAATTTGTTTGGGTTTTTGTTATTTTTTTTTGCAAACTTTGGAAAGATTCGCTTCACGTTAGGATAAAAACCCGGTTACTGATTCCAAACTTTTCAAACGGCAGTGTATAATTTATTAAACTGAAAATTTTTCCCAATTTCTCAACACATACACAGCCTGAAGAAACCAAACACAGTGAGAAATACTGATGAATGCAAACTTCTCCTACGTAGCTGACGTTGTGCTATGGAGCTGCTGAGAAGTGCCGTAAAATCGCAGAAATGCCTATTACAGCATCATATTTACAAAAACACACCCTTATGTTTTGTTCTGAATTTGAGGAGAATAAACCAAACGAATATATCAAACAAACCTCGAACAGGCTAGCAGTGAGTTCCTCCAGCTCCTGCCCCAGCTGATCCCTGACTTTAGAAAGTCTCTCACACTCCTCGTCTTTTAACTTAAGCTCCTTCAAGCAACAAACAATGAAATGAAGACAAAAAAGAAAATGGGAAAAAAAATAATGAATGATTAAACAAAAAGCAGGGAGGGAAAACTGTGGATTTAACTTAGTGTAATGGCCAGGAAAAAAAAATCGGACTCAAGGTTGCGTCACGAACGAGTGTCATATAAACAAACACACTCAGTGTATATGGGGGTTCTCAGTAACTTCATTTCCTCTCAATTAGGCCGCGTTTACGCTGCATGTATCAAGTGACACAATTCCGATTTTTTTCTCCAGTGTGATACAGATGGGATTTGACCCATGATTGTGTAAGCAAGGAAAAAAAAATCTAATGGATTCCGATATTTTCAGATCAGTTCTGGGTCTCATTCATACGCAGAAATAAATGGGTTCTGAATCGGATAGGCTCCCCCTCGAGTTTCCTCTCAAGGTTTCTTCCTAACATCATCCAAGGGAGTCTATTCCCCTGCCAAAGTTAACTTCCCTGCAATCGGGAATAAATATCATTGTAATTTTTACATTTCTAACTTTTTACCTGATTCCAAATCCAAAGTTTGTCACAGGTAGAATCATACATGGTACCCTCAACTTCTCAGGTGTATGAAATCAAAAGAACTGTAACTTGCTGTAAATAAGGGCACACACCAAATAATGGCTCGTCCGAAGTTTATTTTAGCTAAACAGACACTTGATTTTTACAAAATTGAGTGTTTTATTCACAACATACATTCACCACTCACACAGGCAGACACCATTCACTTAGTCACACGTGCTTCTCGGTTAAAGACGGGTTGCTGTGAAACAATAAACACAGCTAAGACATAAATATGAAAACTTTGGCTGTAATCCAGATAAAGAAGCAAAAAGTTAGTATGATGGTTAAAAGATTGGAGAGGATGGAAAAAATTTTGGGTTCTCCAAATCTGCAGACCTCCTTGATCACCACTGTGTCAATATCACTTGGGTGCTGGCCCAAATAAAAAGGATTTTTTTAAATCCCACCGTAAGTGTAATGGCAGTTTGGTGGTCCTGGAAACTGAACCAATGATCTTTCGATCAGCAGTCCAATACCTTAACACCTGTGTCTGGTGACCATGACCGAAGCCCCGGGTGATTTCTTCTAGAGAAGTCTTCTAGACTTTAATTAACCTCATGGAAGCTGTAATTTAAATGGGTTCTTTAGAATCTGCAGGTTCCTACACTGGAATTTGGGTAGAGAGTGAAAGTGCCATTTCTTGATGGCAGCTGTACAGAAGGACGAACAGACGCTGTAGCATTGTGCAGTAAGAGGCTGAGAGAAATAAAATCCAATCAAAAATTGTCGAGGGATAAGACTCGGATTTAGCTTAGCAGTTACCCTGTTAACCACGGTCATAGTAAAAATCTGCACGTCTTCAGAATTACAGGTTGCCAGTGCAGAGGGTGCAGAGCAAAGCTTTCATTTTCATGTTTTCGTAGTGCAGATCCAGAGGTTGTATTTTGTGTTTTGAAGCTATGGTGATGTACAGGGGCAAGAGAAAGTATGTGAACCTTTTGGAATTTCATGGTTTTCAGAAAAGATTTGTCATAAAATGTGATCTTATCATCTAAGTCAAGGGTATTGACAAATATAATGCATCTTGAATAATAGGAAATGTCTTTCATGTCTTTAATAAGAACAGCCAAAAAATACCTTATAGTGCTTTTGGGAAAAGTATGTGAACCCTTGAGTTAGCTTTCAGAGTATCCACGATCAAGAATTGTTGGTTTACATAAATCTGGCAAAGGTTACCTAGACTTTAGAAATTTACCAGTCTACAGTTAGGCAAACAGTCTACAAATGGAGACACTTTGGGAGTGTTGCTACTCTACCGAGAAGTGGGCACCCAATCATAATGACACCAAGAGCACAACAAAAACTCATCAATAAGGTAAAGAAACAACCCCGAATGACAGCCAAAGATTTGAAAGCATTATTGGAACTGGCTAACATCTATTCAAACATCTAGTCTATAAACCGCAAAACAAGCACGGTATCTACAGAAGGACGCCACAAAGGAAGCCACTGCTTACTAAAAGGAACATTGTTGCATGCCTGAGGTTTGCAAAAGCGCTCATTGGCACTCCACAGTGGTATTGGCAACATGTTGTGTGGACTGATGAAACTAAGATTGAGCTATTTGGGAAAGACGCACAGCACTACAGCTGGTGTGGAAAGGGCACGGCGATATCATCATGAAAATATCACCCCAACCGTAAGGTATGGTGGAGGAAACATCATGATTTGGGCCTGCTTTACTGCATCATGGCCTGGCCAGCTTGGAATAATTGAGGGAAAGGTGAAATTTCCAAGTAAATTAGACTGTTCTTTAAAATAATGTGAGAATGTCTGTATGTCAGCTGGAACTTTGTAAAACACGGATGATGCAACAGGACCTTAACCCGAAACACCAGCACAAGTCCACAACAGAATGGCTTTAGAAAAACAAAATCCACCATTGGCCAAGTCAGAGCCCAGACCTCAACCCAATGGGAATGCTATGGATTGACTTGAAGAGGGCCAAACACATGAGACATCCAAAGAATATAGACAGCGCTAAAGCAGATCTGCCAGAAAGAATGGGCTAATATTCCTCCCTAAAGACGTGCAGGTCTGATCCGCAGCTACCGGAAGCGCCTGGTTGAGGTTATTTCTGCCAAGGGGGAGGGTCAACCAGTTATTAGCTTAAAGGGTTCATGTCCTTTTCCACTGTCATTTTGAATAGTGAATAAGTGTTCAATAAAGACATAAAAGATCAGAATTTTTTGGGGGGGTTATTATTTTAGACACATTATATTTGTCAATACTCTTGACTTGGATAAAGATCAGATCAGATTTTAGTACAACTGTAATTAGAAAACGAGGAAATTCCAAAAGGTTCACATACGTATTACTCTTATAATAATGGCGGCTGTAAACACTGAGGCGCCTTCATTGCTTCCTTTACTCTTAAAGTCTTAAAGTTCAAATAAACTTTATCACTGGAATGTTTGTTTGTGTCTTTTTGTCTGGTTTGATTTGCATACATCTGCTTGTGGTACGTTTAGTTGTTTAACAATACTGAAGGAATCAGATTTGTCGAGGTCCAGAAGGAATCCTAGTGATAGATACTGTCTTTGAAGTATGTCCTTAAATACAACCACAAGTAGCAAGTAATTACAACATTTGGTCAATTAGAGCTTTTTGAAAATGACCACATCCATTTCAGGAATCTTTTTGTCACTGGGGACCCAAATCTGTATGTGTTACTTTGAGGTTCCGTATACGACAATGGAAAATTCGATAAATGGTCATTTTACCATAGGGAATTTAATAAAAGAGAAATTTGGATTCTTTCGGAGTTCTTTGAATTTAAGATTCTTGAAATTAGAATTTTTAGGTGTAGTCTCATTCATAAAGCTGGCACAGCAATATATCAGTCACTTATTTTTTCACAACATGTAGCACAGAATTAGTTAGAATTTTTTTGTAAGACCAATCAAGACAATTTATTAAAATTAATTTTTATAATCTAACATTCAGTATCATTTATAAAACTTTTTATCTTTCGTAGCAACAAGACATTTTCTTGAATTTTTCTTCGATGTTAGTTTTTGCAGTGTGACGAAAGTTTGGTGTGTGTGTGTGTGTGTGTGTGTGTGAGCTTTTGTAAACCTACAGGTTTCTATAAAGTGAACTAAAGCTGAAATTATTTAGTTGTTATAATTGTCATGATTGTTTCTCTGATGTTTTAGCATCAAGTTGTAAATAACTGAGATAAAAATAAAATAAAAATATTTACTCAACAATTTGGGCATCTCTTTAGCTATAAAAGAACCAGCAAGTTCATTGACAAGTGAATCAACATCTGACTGTATCTACATTTTTAGGCGAGATGTAAACGCTTGGAATAATGTCTCCCCCTGTGACCATCTAATTTACTGAGGATAAGTTAGTCAAGCGCCTACACAACAATTACTTTACTATATAGTGATACACAGAGCTCATAGACCATTAGATGGTTTGTCTGGATGCAGTGTTAGGGTCTGCAGTGGGACTGTGTAAAATGTGTAAGAATTCTCCCTCTCTCTCTCTCTCTCTATATATATATATGTCTGTCTGTCTCCATCTGTCTTTCTTTCTCTCTCTCCCTCACTACCATCTGTCTATTTAATACTGCTTCCAGCTTCACTAAAATCTCCTTCCCCTCCTTCCTATATGTTAATGTCAGTCCTATAGCCACACTGACAACTTTCATTAGCTTTGGGATTTAGGGACTAAATGTGAGTAAACAACGCAGTGCAGTACAAAAAACCCCAAAAGAACATGTCCAGACCTGCTGACGCCACATCGGGAGGATAAGGAATTAGAATGAAAATAGGGTTGATTAAAACTACACTGATTAAAGGACAGAATTATCATGCTGTAATAAGTATAATTATTAGTAGTATTACAATGTGATAAGTATACCTTAACATTAACACCAATTAAAATGAAATGTCTTATTAAAATTAAATGTCCAATTAAGCTTCAAAGACTGCAGTCAGTCTACATTAGAAACTGACTATATTTTACTTTTATTTTGTACATACATATACACACACACCTCTAATTTTAGCAAGCATTTCAGTATATCCTCTTAAAGAACAATACTAGAGAAATAAAAGTTATATTTTAGTCATTGTGCAGCTTGTATAACAGTGTAGATTTACTGTCCTCTGAAAATAACACACCATACAGCCATTATTGTTAAAATAACCTGCAATTAAAGTGAGTACACCCTAAGTGATAACAGCTTTAGATCGTTTGAACATGTCCTATTCATCACGTTTATGTGTTGGTCAGCTTGATAGGACCATACATTTGTGTATCTTATATTAAAGCATTTAAACTTGGGTGCTTTGAGTAAAATTTACTCATACTGACCACTGGATGATGAACATGGCAAAAAACTCTCAGAGGATTCGAGAAATAGAATTGTTGCTCTCAACAAAGTTAGGTTAGGCTACCAGAAAATTGGTATCACCCTGAAACTGAGTTACAGTACAGTGACCAGGGCCATACTAAGGTTTTCCAAGACCTCGCAAGGGTCAAATTGAGTCCTCCTGCTGTGTGTCAGGTCCAGAAGCTGGCTTTAACATACAGACGCATGAGTGCTGCCAGCATTGCTTTAGAGGTTGCAGAAGTGGGAGGTCAGCTTGTCAGTGTTGGTTTGTTGGTTTGCATACCTGTCATTCCAGAAGGGAGACTCTTCTGGAGCTGGCTCACGAGAAAGGCCACAAACAGGACAGACAACCTTCAAGAGCATGAATTACTGAAACCATGTCCTTGATTTGGTCAGATAGTGTACAGCCTGTATGGTGACGCTCTTTTCTTTGGTAAGGAGTACCAAGAAAATTGTTTCTTGCCTACAGTTAAGCATAACAGCGGAAACATTGTCTGGATCATGGATTTCAGCATGTACTGTGACATTTGGGAGCAGAACATGATGCTGTCCCTAAAAAAATGCCAAACGGCAGTTTTCCAACATGATAATGACCCTTAACAAATCGCTAAGATGACAACTGCCTTGCTGAGGTGATGAAGTGGCTAGGTATGTCTCCAGACATGAACGCTATTGAGCACCTGTGGGGCATCCTCAAGCAGAAAGTGGTGAAGCGTCATGTGTCTAACACACGGCAGCGCCGTGTCATTGAAGTGGATGTGCAGCTCTAATAAATTCCAAGCTCAGGAGCGTTAAGGCCGTGCTAGATAACAATAGTGCTCACACAAAATATTGACACTATGCACACAGTTCTGACATGTTCACTTGGGGTGTACTCACTTTAGTTGCCAGCTATTTTGACAATAATGGCTGTATGTTAAGTTATTTTAGAGGACAGTAAATCTATACTGTTATACAAGCTGCACATTGACTACTCTAAATATATCCAATTTTTATTTCTATAGTATTGTTCTTTGAGAGGACATAATCTAGCCACAGGGGTCACAAGGCAGAGGGTTGTGTCAGGAAGGGCACCCAACATAAAACTTTGCCAAATCTAAATATGCAAATCATCAGTCAGAATTTCATACCTGATTGGTCGAAGTTAGACAGGAATCTCTTTGGACAATGATGTTCGCAGATGACATTGTGATATGTAGTGAGAGCAGGGAGAAGGTGAAGGAAAACCTGGAGAGGTGGAGGTTTGCACTCGAGAGAAGAGGAATAAAAGTCAGTCATAGCAAGACCGAGTGCATGTGTTTAAACAAAAGACAGGGAAGTGGAACAGTGAGATTACAGGGTGAGGAGGTAAAGAAGGTACAGGAGATTAAGTACTTGGGGTCAACAGTCCAGAGCAATGGAGAGTGTGTAAAAGAGGTAAAGAAGCGAGTGCAAGCAGGTTAGAATGGGTGGAGAAACGTGTCAGGAGTGATGGGAGAGTATCAGCTAGAATTAAGGGGAAGGTGTACAAGGCAGTGGTGAGACCAACTATGATGTATGGTTTAGAGACAGTGGTGAGACAGCTGATGGTGTATGGTTTAGAGACAGTGGTGAGACAGCTATGATGTATGGTTTAGAGACAGAGTGGTGAGGGGGACCAACTATGATGTATGGTTTAGAGACAGTGGTGAGACAGCTATGATGTATGGTTTAGAGACAGTGGTGAGACAGCTATGTTGTATGGTTTAGAGACAGTGGTGAGACAGCTATGTTGTATGGTTAAGAGACAGTGGTGAGACAGCTATGTTGTATGGTTTGGAGACAGTGGCGCTGAGGAAGAAACAGGTAGCAGAGCTGGAAGTAGCAGAGCAGAAGATGTTGAGGTTTTCTTTGGGAGTGACAAGGTTGGACAGGATTAGGAACGAGTTCATCAGGCAGGGGGACGGCTCATGTTAGATGTTTTGGGGAGAAAGTCAGGGAAGCCAGGTTGAGGTGGTTTGGACATGTCCAGAGGAGGGATAGTGAATATATTGGTAGAAGGATGTTAGAAATTAAGCTACCAGGCAGAAGGTAAAGAGGAAGACCAAAGAAGAGGTATATGGATGCGATAAACGAGGGCATGTGGGTGTGAGGGAAGAGGATGTAGATAATAGGGTTAGGTGGAGACAGATGATTTGCTGTGGCGACCTCTGAAAGGGAACAGCCGGAAGTAGAAGTTCTTTGAGAGGATATACTGAAATGTTTGCTGAAATTAGAGGGGTCACTATTGTGACATACTGTATCTACATATACATTAATTAGGGAAGAGAAAAAAAAAAAAAAAAAGGTCGGACAATTTTACTAAGGGTAGTTTGGGGTCCCCAGAGATTGGTGTTATTAGTAGCAACAGTGTGAAATGGGCTCTCGTTTTCCTTCACTTTTAATTGTCTTCTAAACGCCTGTGCGCATTTTTCTTTTACTTTTTAATTAGCAGCAAGTGGCAATTCGACATTGCTTGAACGGACAGCACAAGACAAACTCACTTATATTAAACACAGAACTTTTATTAACTCTTTGACTCCTGCTGCTGGTCTATGATGTAATGTGACCGCATCGCGCAGCTGCAAAAAGGAGTGGGACAAAATCCCTCCTGAGATGTGTATAAACCTGGTGGCCAACTACAAGAAACGTCTGACCTGATTGCTAACAAGTACCAAGTCTTGTTTTATGAAAGAGTCAAATAATTATTTCACTTATAAAAAAGCTAATTAATTTATATCTTTTTTAAAATGTGTTTTTCTGGTTGTTTTAGTTGTTTTTCTGTCTCTCACTGTTAGAATAAACCCACCGTTATTAAAATTATAGACTAATCATTCATTTGCCAGTGGCCAAACATACAAAATCAGCAGGGGATTAATTAATTTTTAGCTTCACTGTAGGACTGGGCCGATAAACGATATCATATCGAATCACAACGTCCACCGTCCTTCCAGGTGGGACACTAAGTGAAATATTTGTGTGGTACAGAACTCAAAGGAAAAACTAAACATGTTACATATGTTTAAAAAGCTGAGATTCTTCTGATTGAATGATGCAATCCATTTTTAAATACAATAAACACTGGGATACAAACACTGTTTTTAATCAGATCAACAACTGCTGCAAAAGACTCACCTATAAAGATATTAAACCAGAAAATTCCACCAAATTCAGTGAAATATGAAGTCCAGACACATTTATGTCGATAAACATCCACGAATGTGGCAGAAGGTGAACTAGTTGTGACATCTGTACTAACACGAGGAAAACGCTACATAAAACAAACAACATGGCCGCTGCACTTGACTGGTGTGTCACCTGCCCTTTCAAACATGCCGTTTAGACAGTTTTCAGAATAAAAGTACTGACTTATTACACAAAACGAAAAAATTTCTCCAATGGCCCCCTGTAAAACTAGTCCTGTCCGAAAGGGGCTATTTAAAAAGTGTCCTAAATCAGCTTTTAATTTTTATTACATAATTAATACCTAATAAACATGCCGTGTTGCCCTGTTTCATACTAACTGTATCGTTTACGGTGCCAAGAGGTATCACGCGAGAACATAAAAAAAAAAAAAGAGGTAAAACATTGCAAGGTGATGTGCGCACACACACACACACACACACACGCTGCTGCAATTAAACACTTTATTATTTATTTGATATAATTACTGAGATTGAACTGCTGTGTAAGGTTATGGGTATAAAACCACAGTGAGGGTATTTACAGTTACAGGGTTTTTATTAATCTCTCACCCTCTGCGCTTTGGCCAGCTCTTCTTTCAGCCTCTCGTATCCCTTCTCTCTGACCTCCATCACAGAAGGGCTTCGGAGTCGTGATAGGCTGTCTGTGCTCAGGCCTAAAGGGTCTTCCGCATCATCAGCCAATGAGGTGTTTCCATCACCTAGCCCCGCCTCCTGGGAGACTGAGCCCTCCAGTCCTGTTAAGCTGGGAGGAGAAAAAAAAGCACCTGGTTTTTAGAGGGGACTAATCATCGTACAACTGAGCTCAGTTGTATAACATGTGGGTTCGATTCCCAGCTCCACCAAGCCACAACCTTCGGGTTGGTAATCCAACACCTTAACCATGAGCCACCACTTCCCCTACATGATTATTATATATTATAATAAACTATAAACTAAAAAAGGTTTGTAAAGTTCAAACAGGAACAGGAAACAGGAAAGTTCCATTAACTTAAATAATCACCGTTTACAATCAGGGTAAGCAGAAAAGCCTCTCCATCCTGAGGTGCATGAGCTCCATCAGCAAAAGACTAAACCCAAATCCAAAGTTTAACAAAAAACTACACTGGAAACACCATCACCTTAACTAGGATCTTTAAAGAGAAGTCATTTTTTCATTGTTCCAATAAATGAATAAAAAAATCAGATAAGTAGATCAGGTGACTCAGGTTACTGGCGAATGAATTAATCAGTCTGATTTATCAGATTTTTATTCGTCTTCCGGGTGCAAGTTAGAGTTGCCAGATTGAATGGGTTCCCACAAATATTTGAGCTGCTTTTTGGTACAACTGGCGGGGGTTTAGTTTCAACTACAAATATGTGATTCAAAATTTATCAAAATTCACAATAAATCCTGGTGTTTTACACAAAAAGAAAATCGTTTGTAGATTCAGGACTGATGTTTGTTATTACAGTTCGACCAGAACTACTTGAAATATCAGTTTTATTAGTGTGTCTTAGATTTTCTATCCTTCTACCGCACAAACTGCAGATTATCTAAAAATGATCAGTATCTGTATCGGAATCGAAAATGTGAAGGACATAATTATCGCTTATCGGTTAAATTTTTCATATTATGCATCCCTAAAAACCCTCAACTGCTCAGTAGGATAAAAACTTTAATAAATGTAAGTCGCTCTGGCGAAGGACATCTGCTGAATGGCAGAACTGACAACTCCTGACTACTGAGAGAAATGATGTGAGATCAATTCCCAGCATGTGGACCTGGATAAAGAAATCCCATAAGTGTAAATGAACTTTACTAATTATTTAGAAAAAAAACTACAGCTGTATAATTTTATTCTCATTAAAAACATTGCAGTTTAGCCCTGAAGTGTGTTAGCGTCAGGCTGACAGTCTGGACAGATCTCTGGCTGGAGTTAAATGTAATTAGGACGATGTGTTTATATCAGCCTGTAATTACGCAGACGTGATCCACCCGCAGTAAAAAGCATCACATGATTAAAAATGAGGAAGACAATAAAATTGCTGCAAACACAGCATGTCACTGTACATGTCACCTCTATAGACACAGCTGGAGGAGGACATGTAAATAGAGACTGTAGAAGAAAACCAGCTGGATGACTTCCTGCTGATTTGCATAGTGTGTGTGAGAAATCAGAGATCATCCGTATGAGCTGCGCACCAACTCAAGTATCCGATCCCAGGCTAATAATTACATTTGTCATTTTATTAATTATTACATTTGTTCAATATGTTACTGTTTCTATAGTAAAAGCTAAAGCTATAATCCACAAATGAATACACAACAGAGATGAAGGCTGATGAGAGAGCGACGGTTTGTGTCCATGTATAGTTATTATGTGCTTCAATTCTTCAATAAAAAAATGTAATATAATTACTGTTCTGTCGCGCATCCCAACCTCCTGCGGTGATGTCATTCTTATGGCTAAAAGTTTGTGCTACTGCGTCTAAAGCTGCAAAAATTATTATTTTGACTGCTGATTAATCGCCGAGTATCAAAACAAATAATCTGCATTTACTTTTGTTTTTTTTTTTAAAGGGCTGTAATTATTTCACCAATTATTCAGAAGGCTTTAAATGATTAATCAACTTTTGCAATTGGTCAAATTATTAACTATAATTTATACATTACATACATAATTAATATAGTGGTACCGTGACTTACGAGTGTCCCAACTAACCATTTTTTCGAGATACGAGTCGTCTCTCGACTGATTTTTTATTTGCTTTGGAGTTGCGAGTTTAACCACTAGTTGGCGTAGCGAACACCACAGTGAACGCCGTAACATTCGCCCAGCATCCCGTGTCTCAGCTAGTCAGACATGCGCGTTAGCAAATGGAGTCGTCTGATCATCAATCTTCAAGGTTAATGCTGTACATTATACTTAAAAAAACAAGCATTAACGACAGACTCATCAGCCAATCGAAATTTGACGGTACACCAGTGAATATTAATAAAATCAGACCCTGATGATGTAATAGTGAGGAGGTCTGGGGTTCAGTCTGTGTTCAGGATTCTGGTGATCATATAAATAGAACGCTTGATTTTAGGTAGCAGGATTTATTGAACAAGTTATTAAAACGATGTCTCCGTTTACTTGATAACAGTTCTAATGAGATAAATTAACTCTTCACTCGCACCTGTACAATCCTTTCGTTGTGCTGCTGCCACACGATTGAATAGAAAACTGCATGTACTGTAGACGGTAAGTATATTTAACTTTGTTTTCATTTAAAGGACTTTGGGAAACCAGTCTTTTATAACACTTATAGTAAATGTACAAAAACCAGTGCATTGAGCATCAAAAGCAGTCTGTGTGTAGCAACACGAGCAGCAAGTTAAAAGTCACAGGACACACAGGGTTCCCCTAAATCCCTGGACAGCAAAAAGAAATATATAAAAATGTACCCCGGCCATATCCTCTTTATTACCTGCCGTTGTGCGGCTCATCATTGTCCAAGTCTCTGGGTGCGGGGTAAACTGGCTGGGTGGGTAACTGGTCGACGTAGAGAGTGTTGGGAGGACAGGAATTCGAGCTCAGGGAGTGTGTACGGTAAAGGGTGCTAGGTGGTGCGCTGGGCTTCGGCATATGCGATTCGTTGGTGCCGTGCAAGTCCGGGGTGGTGGGTGATGCCAGGTTCACCTCGTGGAAACCTTCCAAGGTTTCGCTGGCCATCGTCTCAGAGTTAAGACAGGATTATCTAAACAAAAAAAGATTTATTTTTTTTTTAAATTACTGAAAATTTATGAAAAGCTAAATAACCATACAAAATGCAAAACAATCTCATTTAATAGTGAACATTTGGCAGACGTCCTTATTTAGACTGACTCACATTTATCTCTTATAGACAAGTGAGAAATTAGGGGTTAAGGGCATTCCTCAGGGGCCCAACAGTACTACATTGGTGGTATTGGCATTTGAACCCAAGTTTCCATTTAGCAGTTTAACACCTTGGCACCTGCCACCGTTTGGCCCGTAACACCAAGACCCTTGAAAAGAGCGGGTCTACCAAATGCAAGTAATGTAAAAGTACCTGCCAACGTTTGGCCTATAACAAACGGTGTTACGGCACCTGCCACCGTTTGGCCCGTAACACCAAGACCCTTGAAAAGAGCGGGTCTACCAAATGCAAGTAATGCAAAAGTAAATGTTTAAAGATATAGAATATAGAAGCACTTTTTAGCCATGTAGCTGCACTTCTTAGCAGATTTATCAGATAGAAATATGAAACACGTACACAGGTACTGCACTCAGCGCTTGTCTAACAACTCCATCAAGGACAAAAACAACTCAAGACCACAGTTCTGGACACTGGATACTGTCTGGCTAATGGATTATTCACACATGGTAACTGTGTGTATATAGTGGGCAGAGACGGACCGGTACAATGGCATCATGTGCAGCGTTTTTCCCCCTGATGGACAGTGTTAAAATGCTGACACACAAAACCACTAACTGCTTTACAGTAAAGCTGCACAATATCTGGTTTCAGCTCCACATAGAAATGTGTGTATCTGTAACAGTCACACTGACAGATGTGTAACGTCGAGTCGGAATTATAGTTTGACTGCACTACAGTTCAGAACACGTGTCATTCGTGGATTCATTCTAAAGGTGTGAAAGTTTATCATTTGGACATCGTTTCAATTCCTGTTTTTGTGTAAACCAGTTTAAAGCATTCAGGCGCAAGAAATAATCTCTTAGTAGCTTTAACAAAATTAATTATACTTAATTTACTCAGTGAAGTCTATACAGTGTGAGTTTACATTGAATTATTTTATTTCTTTCTGTATCCGAATCTACAGAAAAGCATAACACACAGTTTATTTCATTTGATCATCATCAGTGATCTACTGCATTTACCTATGATTATAAGTTGGGTATTATATTTTATGTAGAAAATCACCACAATTATTCTGAAATAAATTCTTTTCAAATAGAGTTATTCACGTATATCTGGTGACATTTTTTTAATTTTAATTAGTCAATATTGCAATATATATATATATAAATCGCAGAAAAACAAACTACAGCGGTATCTTGACTTACAAGTGTCCCAACTAGCAAGTTCTTCGAGATACGAGTCGTCTCTGTCATTTTTTTGGGGTCACGGGGAGTTGTGAGCCAAAATTCGGATTACGAGCTTCAGACACCCAACCGCTAGTTAGCGTAGCGAACGCCACAGTAAACGCCGTAACATCCGCCCAGCATCCCGTGTCTCACCCGATAGCTAGTCAGACATGTGCGTTAGCAAGTGGAGTCGTCTGATCTCCAAGGTAAACGCTGTACATTATACTTAATAAAACCGGTTTATTCCGGTACATCCTATTCTATTGTTTCTATACAGTATTCGTAATTTCTAAGTTTATTTTTCTTATTTAAAAACATGTAACAAAAAAAATTTGCTGTGTTTTTTTAGGACCCGGAACGAATTAATGGCATTTCAATTTTTTCAATGAAAAAATTGATTTGACACAAGACTAATTTGAGTTACGAGCTCCGTCACTGAACCAATTAAACACTTAATTCAAGGCACCGCTGAATCGCAATGTCAGTTTTATATCAATATGATGGACTTCTATCAACTACCAAACTTGACTGTCAACCCAGGAACCAAAAGGATCACCAAACCCGATGACACAAATAGCATGACAACTTAAAACCACCTCTGCAAAATGTGAAAACGAGTCTGGTGGACAGAACGGAGTTCAACAGAGGGCAAATTTACCTCTTTTTGTTTGCGGCTAGCGACTGTTTAACGAGAACATGCAGGTTACTGAACGCTTCACACGAAATGATGACATAAACTCGCATCTTGCATCTTTTTAAGCGTGTGCGTTTTTGATGCGTTTTCACTGTTGTAAAGTCTGACATTACAACAACTGACATCCTACAGTGTGACAAGCAACAACCCCAAAAACTGTTAACAATTGCAGAGTGTGAACACGGCTTAAGAGTTTTAACACATTTCATTGTTAATAAAACAAGCATCGCGTGCCAGAAATTGGTCATGCGAGGGTGGTCATGTTGACATTGGATTTTGTGTTTAGTATAATTTATTTAATCTAGGAAATCTAGCTAGTACTGTATAGCACACGGTATCAGTATCGGGCCAATAGCCGTTTGTTAAAATTGATGCCAATTTTATGATACTTTAAAACAGCAGGAAATTCTCTTTTGTACCATTCTGCAGAATGCGTGTGTGGTCCTTGAGTCATTGCAGCAGAAACGTCGTCCTCTCCTGAAAACACAGGAATAAATAGAAAGTGAGACATAAAGTTGCTAAGATAATTCATACAACATTGATACAAACATACATACACACACACACACACACCTCGAATGTCTCAACAACAGAACAATGGAATGTAAATAAATATTTAGCTAATAACAAAAGCTGTACAGTATTAAACGTACCACATTCCGAACATGATGTCACACCCAAACATACATTCCAAAGGTCAATCTTCTCTGTGCTGTATTTACAAATGCAGAAAATACCAGCTGATACGCCCACTTCTGACAAGAGCTTGCCCTGCTGTCTGTCAAACCGGTCGCTACAGCAACAGACTTGTCATTGGGCACTTGCCAGTCCTGCCCCCGACACCGCAGATGTGTGTGTTAACAGATAATACACTTACCAAGCATACCGAGTGCTGAGACAACCTCAGGGTTGCCACTCTTTCTCAGACGGGAATAAAAAGATACGAATCACAGATTTACTGCCTAAAGTAATATATTCCTTTCTCCAAAGGTTAATTGTCTATGATTAAACAAAAGAAAGGCACCCAAATACACACACACACACACACACACACACACTAAGCCTCTGAGAATAAACGCATCACTTTATTATGATGAACACATTACGATTCTCTAAACTGTTTTCTAAGTTTTTCCCTTCTTTCCCCAACTGCAGTCTCTATAAAATAAAATAAATAAATTATACTAAAGCAACAGCGGTCGCAAAAGGAATAAACTAAATAAAATGATCTGTCCAAGACTTTATTTCATAAGCTCCAGAGAACAGTGTCCTTTCAAACTTCTTTAGACTCGCTTTCACGTTTTCCAGATTTTACTGTAGAACTTTTTTGCGGCGTAACTGTTTCCATAAGCACTTGACTTGGACAGCGAGGTGAAGTCATGCCTTCCGTCAGCCCTGACAGCAATCTCATCAAAAAACCTTGAGCAAGTAACACCGTCCGATTATTTTATTTAATAAAAGTGAGGTCTGTGCTTATCAATGTTGCAAGCATTTTAATCTTTGCACCTGCAACCACCAACACAAGACAGAGATGCTACGTCATAGCAAGATTGCTCAAGTGTCAAAACTTAGCGTCCCAAAGCAGAGCGCTTTCTGTTACTAACGTTGTTAGTCTCAGATCATTTTGTATTGACCAAAAACGTTGAAAACATTGAAAAAAATAATAATAATAAAAATATTTCCGGATTTTCAGGATGCGTAGGAACCCTGAATCAGTCATTATTATGAGAATTAAAATCTGATTTTTCTCTCTGTTTACACTACAACGAATTGACCAGATACTGCTTTCCGTTATTTAATCATCATAATTCATTTATTTATTTATCTTCTATACCCTGCTTATTTCCTAATTCGGGGTCACGGGGATCTGCTGGAGTCTATCCCAACCGTCTCTACAAGGGCGACAGACAGGAGGGGGACACCCTGGACAGGTCACCAGTCCATCACAGGGCCACACACACACACTCACTCCTATGGGCAATTTAGAATCACCAATCAATCTAACATACATGTTTTTGGACTGGGGGGAGGAAACTGAAGAACCCAGAGTAAACACACACAAGCACAGGGAGAACATGCAAACTGCACACAGAAAGACCCCTGCTTGGAAATCGAACCCAGGACCTTCTTACTGTGGGGCAACAGTGCTAATCACTAATCCACCGTCCTGTCTGTAATTATAAACCAAAAAAAAAAGATTTGCTTTCTATAACTATTTCCAAAAGTTCTTTAACTAAAAAAAATCCGCCATCACTACAACAGACATTATTATTGGTTGGTAAGTTTCTACACAGCAGCTACCAATCGTGGTGAAGATGAGCAGCTTTTCTGAAGTTCTCAGAGAAAACACTGCTCCAGTATTAAAAAAATGTAGGATTATTGTGAAGATCGTGAACATTCCCAGGCCGGTACCGGGTACAGTTTAGAACACACTCCAATTATTTCTACGATATTCTCTTAAATTGGTGATTTAGTTTTAAGATGTTTTTGTGAATACGGATCCTGGTTCCTGTCAAGGCGTGATATAAACATCAACACCTGTTAAAGATAAATGATATTAAAAAATAAACCCACCCAAGTCAGATGTACATCATTATTGATGAGTTACTATGAACTGTCCCTACGAGAGGTGTGGGTACTTTTTATATATTTTTTTACATCTACATTTTTATTGTCTTAAAATTTTTGTTAAAAAAGTGAATTTAACATAAAACAGTCTTAACGATAACATAGTTTCTTGCGATTATCACTGGAAAAATGAATCTGCCCACAGAAGCGCGAAACTCAGACACTCAAACAGAAGATTTATTCATGCATAAATGACATCATAGAGCTTTTTCCAGGTCATCCATGTGTACAACATTTTTTATTTATTAAACACAAAGAAGATCCTGGTGTTCCTGAAGGTCAGTCACTGTGGGACACCTTTAACTTTAACACCGTTTTTAATGATGCCTGATGGATGAGATTCTTCACAGATTCCAATAAACAATAAATGGATATTTTTGTATTATAATTTTTGTTATATAATCTGCAGTTTGTGTATCGGGAGAATAGAAAATCTAAGATACGCTGCTGAAACTGATATTTCAATACTTCTGGTTTAACTATAATAATCATCAGTCCTGATTCTACAAATGATTTTATTTTTGTATAAAACACCAGTAATAATTTATCGCAAATTATTGCAATAAATAAATAAATTATTTGATTCTAGTTTAAATGTAAAAATTAATAAAATCATGTTTGTAGTTGAAACTAAACACCACCCAGCCGTATCAAAAAGCAGCTGAATATATACAGTAAAATCACACGATATCATCAACCAGACCAATGCATTTATTTCCGGTCTGAACTAAAACAATAAGTGTTTAAAGTAAAAAAAATGCCGTTTTGTGGTAAGACGAGAGCAAATTGTGCAGCAGAGTTTTGGCAATGATGGTAAATACGTCATCAAACCCCAAAATGAATTATTGATCCGTGTCCCATTCACACCTTGTTGCCAAGACATAAAAAACATTTTGAGCATCACTTGTGTACAGGTATCTGCAGGTTCAGTCTTCACTAAATGCAAATCTGATGTAACTTTGAGTTTACAAGCCCTTTACACACACAACTTTAATTAAAAAAGTCCTCAAAAGTAAGAAACATAAATGAACAGTAAAAGAATCAGGAAGTGAGACATTAAAATTCCTTTGATCGTTTGACATACTGTATAAGAGGTCATGTTGTGTTATAAAAACATCCTGTAAATTTAGATCACAAAACTTTGTTGTTTCTCTTAAAACTGTTGATACTGAAGGCAGTCGGAAAAAACGACAGTTGTGGAATGTTCTATTCGATGATGTAATAGTGTGGATAAGCTCCGCCCCCATAACAGAAAATTGAAGCCTATTTCAACAAGACTGTCTGCTTAGCTCCGCCCACCAATTTGTGTATGCATGTTATGGATAAGTGACAAGACGTCCCCGAAGACGAGACGCTGCACACGTCAATATTGTGAATAATTTCAGACTTTACATAACCGTCAGTCGTATCCCGACATTAAGAAACAGTGCATTCGCTTTTTTTTTTTTTTTTTTTTTTCCCCAAAGTTCCAGATCGCATCAGTAAAAGTTGTTTTTTTTGTTCGCTGCATTTTACGACCAATTTTCAAACTAATCTGCGCTGGATTTTCTAAAAGAATAAAAATTAAAGAGGACACTGTGGGGGTTAGATCAGATCCGACTATAACGTCGCCTGACGAACTGTTTTTCTCAACGTCACATGATCACTATTGCTTTGTGTGCAAAACTGTTAGGCAATCATAGCAGTGGGGGTTTGCTTAAGGGACAACAATCAGCCACGCCTATTTAAACAGAGCGTTTTGATAAGGGGTCAAAAAATTCTTGATAACATTATAAGTGGACATTTACATTTTACATTTATAGTTTTTGGCAGATGTCCTTATCCAGACTTACATTTATCTCTTTGTTTTTTATACAGCTGAGCAATTGGGGGTTAAGTGCCTTGCTCAAGGGCCCAGCAGTGGTAGCTTGGTGGTGCTGGGAATTGACAACCTTAACCACTAAGGCACCAATTACCATCAGAGAATGGTACAAAATGCTGTGGTAGTCACTGACCCAGTAAATAAGTAAAATAGTTTTGGGTGGATGTGTAGCGAAGCACTGCATTAAACCTCTTTAGCTCTGTGATTAGTCACTGATCCGATGAGCTGCATTTCAGCAAAGTATTTTAAATTAAAGCATGTGATTGGCTGCAATAAGCCGTGACAAAGTTAATGTTTTAAGAGGCTGAATGACTCGACGGTAATGTTGTAAAGTCTGCAGAAATTCCGCAGTCCGTCCTGAGACGACTCTTTGTCCATATCCAGAGTGAAGCCTTGATACGGAGCTGTAAAGTCACTTAACGCAAACAAAGGGAGGTCTGTATCCTGGTTGAGGCGCTATAATAAAGGAATGAATGATTTGCTTATAGGCGCGCACACACACACACACAACCCGAGTGTATAAGGAAGGACAGATGCACATTAAACTGTAGCCTAAAGGCATTTTCCTTTTAAGACATCGCCCATGACGCCATTACAAACGAACCAAAATCAACAATACTTTACATTTACAGCACTTGACAGGCGCCCTTATCCAAAGCAACTTACATTTATTTTCATTATATAGGGCCTTGATCAGGAGCCCAGCAGTGGTACTTTGGAACTTCTTGGAACCTAACACATAATTTTATGGTTAGCAGTCCAACGCCTTAACCACTAAGCTACCATCTCCCCCTTCTTTCAGCAAAATTCACTATTCCCCCCTCTGTCTCATTGTTACAGCGAGTCCAAAATGATTTGACGGTTGGTGAATGAGTATTCCAGCATGACAATGACCCGGAACACAGACCAAGGCAATAAAGGAGTGTCTCAAAAAGAAGCACATGAAGGTCCTGGAGTGGCCTAGTCAGTCTCCAGATCTTAATCTTATTAAGATAGAGGAAGCTAAAGGTTTGAAGTTGCAAAACTTCAGCCTCAAAACCTTAATGACTTGGAGAGGATCTGCAAAGAGGAGTGGGCCACAATTTCTCCTGAGATGCGTATAAACCTGGTGGTCAACTACAAGAAACGCCTGAACTCTGCGATTGCCAACAAGGGTTCAACCACCAAGTACTAAGTGTTGTTTAGTGAAAGGTTTAAATACTCATTTTACTCATTAAAAATGTAATTTAATATCAACTTTTTGTATTAGGTTACGTAATTAAACATGTTTGATGTATTCCAATGCAGTAAAAGTTAATAATAAATAATAAAAATTATCCACAATCCAGACCTCAATCTTGCCTCATTTCTGTATAGTTGGCCGTTGATTTTAGCTTATGGAGCGTTCAACGACTTATTTATTATTAATAAGATGGCTGCTGTAATGGATGTTTGCTTCCCACATGAAAATCCAGCTAAGAGGTCTACGCGTGCAGGAAACGGAAAAAAATATTTCGCCTGATAGACGCAAGTGCATATTCTGGCAATTTTTACTTAATTTGGACAAAGCTGGACAAACGAAACCCTGCGACGTCAAATTTAAAATCGACCGTGTGTCGCTTATAAGAGTCAGACTGGGTGCAAAGTTTGCGGCCCCAAATTCAAATAATTCGGGAACATGACAAACATGGAGAAACATATCATGCGATTTCGCTCAGAGCTGCAGAAACAAACTTCTCTTCCGGCCGCGTCCACGACCAGTTTCACTCATACGACCCTCAAGCAAGTAGCAAAGCTTCCACCGGAATTCTGAAAAGGTGAAGTAAATCACTCGGCCGGTGGCGGTTTTATTCCCAAGGATATGTGGCAGTTCTCCGTGGTGGATAACACAGGGTTTCACACACTGTTACAGGTGCTTGAGTCAACATAGGGTGTGTCCTTATGGCATTATTTAAGTGTTCTTCATAATCGTTCTAATAATCTGACGTCTCCATGTTCCATTCAGAGCTTCAGTTCATCCTGAACACGACTTTATTAATCAAAGAACATTTATAAAAACCAAATCATCTTTTTTAGGATGGATGATGATGTCATACTGAAATTCCAACTATAAACAAAAAGCATAGAAACTCCCATTATGATGGAAACACGTATTAACACAGCAGAAGAACAAGGAAAAAAGTCTAGATTAAGAATCAGTTTGGAATCGGAATCGGGACTTCCCAGAATCGGAATCGGATTGTAAAATACCTAAAGATTCCCACGCCTAGTAATGTAGAAAATGTGTAAAATTTTACTAACTATGCTGACAAACCCAGAACTGAAAATTCAGTCTCGTTTCTGAGTCGTTTTCTGTCAGTTTGTTAATAAACAGTAAACACAATTATCATAACGGGAAAAAGTGGCTAAAAGTGGCCTCTTATTCCGCTCCACAAGTATCTTAAGTACTAATCAGACGGGACTCGTTTTCCCAACAGAGTTACAACTCTTACGTCTGTGATTTGCTGTGCGGATTCGGACGAGACTTACATCACTGCGTTTATTACCGATGTAGGAGTGTGTGTGTTTTACATGTGGGGTGTTTCAGATGTCTAAAGAGAACTTAACATTTTATAAAAACTGTGATTAAAGTACATAAAATTTGACATGGATTTTATAGAACTGAGTTTTTATAATAAACAGACTGGAGTAAATAATGTACTTCAAAGTGATAGTAAAGTCACTGATGTAAAGTGATGTAATTGAGTGCAGAAATAAAAAAAATATCCTGCCGGACACTGAAATTACAGTAACCAGTTTACGTAAATTAGCTCTTCTTGTAGATTTAATTTTTTATTTCTTTACAGGGAATTTAATACGGTTACATCCATTATTCTTGCGGAGAAAGTAGCACGAGACTGTACGGTAGCACGAGACTGTACGGCAGCACGAGACTGTACGGCAGCACGAGACTGTACGGTAGCACGTAGACGTTGACATTCAGACGGGATTAGATTTCTTTGAAAAACGCAGAGTTTGCCGGAAACCAGAAGCTAATTTTTTCTAGCATCTTCAACAGATTCAGACGGGATTCAAATCTGAATGTACGTCTGTAAAACAAACGTCACCGACGTCCCGCTGTAAAAGCTGTCCTGTACAAACGGGGGTTTAGTTATCATCTCTATTCCTCAGTGCCTCCTCGATTATCTAAATCAGGAGGATAGTCGAGTCTTCACCCTCGGAAATCCTGCTGACGGAGACACCCTCGCTCCTGCCATCAATCACAGAGCTCACGCTATGACAATAGGGGAGGGGGGGGGCAGTTGGCTCATTTTCAGTATTGCAGACAGTTTACAATCAATAAATGAATAAATAACATTTCATATGCAATGGCTGAGAGCAGGGACAGTCGGTCAATACAGGACACTGCGACGCCGCCTACTTACCAATATACATCTAGTCTTATTAAACCATTCTTCTTCTTTCGGCTGTTCCCTTTTAGGGGTCGCCACAGCGAATCATCTGTCTCCACCTCACCATATTCTATCCTAACATCCTCTACACTCACACACACTAACTCACTAACTTCATGTCCTCGTTTATCGCATCCATATACCTCCTCTTTGGTCTTCCTCTGTACCTTCTGCCTGGTAGCTTCATTTTTAACATCCTACCAATATATTCACTATCCCTCGTCTGTACATGTCCAAACCACCTCAATCTGTCCTTCCCTGACTTTCTCCCCAAAACATCTAACATAAGCCGTCCCCCTAATAAACTCGGTCCTAATCCTGTCCAACCCAGAAAGTCACCCCAAAGAAATTTCCCCTGCAGGGGTGTTTCTGTGTGAAGTTTGCACGTTTCACCCCATGGTGTTTGTGTTGGTTAACTCCGGATTCTCCGGTTTCCTCGCCCGTAAAAACATGTATGTTAGATTGATTGGTATTTCTAAATTGTCCATAGGAGTGAGTGTGTGTGAATGTGTGTGTGTGTGTGTGTGGCCCTGTGACTGGTGACCTGTCCTGGGTGTCCTCCTGCCTTTCACCCTTTCAGAGACGGCTGGGACAGACTCCATCAGATCCCTGTGACACTGAATTAAGGAATAGGCAGGTATAGAAGGTATACCCGCTTAGTGGTTAAAGACATTCAATTCCCAGCACCACCAAGCCACCACTGTTGGGCCCCTGATCAAGGCCCTTAACCCCTGACTGCTCAGTTTTATAAAAGAGATAAATGTAAGTCACTCTGGATAAGAACGTCTGCCAAATGCTGTAAATGTAAAATGTAATGTGTAAGTCATGCCTTTTATTGTAGTCTGCCTCTAGTGGACAACATTAGTATTACATTATTATACTTTCATAAATAGATTTTTTTTTGAAGGTTGTGTATTTTTGTTGTTGTCGTTAATGTCGTTGTTGTTGTTGTTGTTGTTGTTTAGATCCCCAACATTTGTAACACTGGCTAAGAAAAATAAAATAAAATTCGAGTGAAGGAAAAAAAAAACCTCCGTCTGTCAACCTGTCCAGATCCTCGAGTGGCCTGGGATTAAATTCCCTCTCGTTATTTATTAATGCTTTAAACGCAGAAGGGGTTATTAACCCGTGTGTGTGTGTGTGTGTGTGTGTGTGTGTGTGTGTGTGTGTGTGTGTGAGTGAGTGTGTGTTTGGTCTGACAGGTGCATTTGAGAAAAAAACTAAATTACCTAAAATTCAAGGGATGGTTTAATCCTGTTTAAACCCGTCAGGATGCTCCCTGCCCCCTAACCCCTACGCCCTAACCCCTACACACTTACACACTGGATTGTGATGCAGCCCTGTAACATTCGCTAGCTGACACTTTAGCCGGTTTATTGTAAGCAAATTTACACAACAATCTATGGCACCGGAAAATATGTAACACAATCATTTCAGGGTGAAGAAATAAATCAAAAACAGCAGGAATTTATTACTTTAAATAAATAATATAGATTTATATGTTGAATTTTGTGCGTAGTTAGTTAGCCGCATCGCTAACCGCATACAAGCCCAAATCCGTCACCGGGGCAATGGGTGTTGCTTTATTATTATATAGAGCAGCTAGTTAAAGATACAAACTAAACTAACCAGCTAGTTAACGAGTTAAATAAAGATTTATTTCCAAAAACGAGCAGTTTTTATATCTAATTAATTCATTAAATATTACCTGAAAGGAGTTGACACGCTGCAACGTTAGTGCTCCTTCAAATATCCACAAAACCAACAGAAATATTTATAAATAAATTAATTAATGAATGAATTAATTTAAGCACCCTTTCATGGTGCAAATCCTTACACACACACACACACAGAAACGCGCGTGTGTCAGTAACTATAGCACCGAGCGACGGCTACACGACGCGTACAACCGGCCACTTGGCGTGCGTCACGCGACGCGCGTGCACGCACGTGAACGCGCACGCACACAACAAACACACACGCGTGAACGCGCACGTACGAGCGCACTCGTCTCACTCACTAACGTCGTGACTAATGCTGATACTAACAAAACAAATAACATATAAAACAAAACAGATACTAAATACTAGAATAAAGTATTTAGAAGCTCGAATAGAGAATAAAACATCTTAAATACTAAACAGATTTTTTTTTAAATGCACATCTTAAACAAAACAGGAGCGTGCACACAATAAGATAAGATAAGATAAGATAAAAGATAAGATAAGATCATCTTTATTGATCCCACAGTGGGGAAATTAAATTGTTACGGTGGCTCAGATACAGAAACAATTACGTGCAAAGTAGGAAAATAGAAAAGATGCGCAATAGAAAAGTGCAAATTGTGAGAAATAAAAAACAATTTACGATAAACATTATTAAAAAATCTAAAAGTATTTACAGTTAGTTATGTGCGTCTGTAGTTAGACTGTTGAGTTGTGCAGTCCTAACAGCGGTGGGTATGAAAGACCTGCGGAAACCGCTCCTTCCTACACGGAGGGGTGTAACAGTCTGCTACTGAAGGAGCTGCTCGTAGCCTCCACGGTCTGATTGAGAGGTGTTGTCTATGATGGATGTCAGCTTAACCAACATCCTCCTCTCACCCACCTCCTCCACAGAGTCCAGTGGACAGCCCAGGACAGAACTGGCCCTCCTGACCAGTTTTGTTGAGTCTCTTTCTGTCCCGGTCCGTGCTGCCTGCTCCCCAGCAGACCACAGCGTAGTGGATAGCAGAGGCTACCACAGAGTCATAAAAAGTCCTTAAAAGAGGCCTGCCCACTCCAAAGGACCTCGGTCTCCTCAGAAGGTGGAGGCGACTTTGGCCCTTCTTGTACAGGGCATCGGTGTTATGAGTCCAGTCCAGTTTATTGTTAAGGTGAACTCCCAGGTACTTAAAACTGTCCACGACCTCAATGTCAGAGCCCTGGATGGTCACCGGTGTGTAATGTGGTTCGTCGATCACCATCTCCTTCGTCTTGCTGGTGTTTAAGGACAAGTGATTGCGCTTACACCAGTCCACAAAGTCCATGATAACTGAACCTGTACTCCAGCTCGTTTCCCCCAGACACACACAGCCAACAATGGCCGAGTCGTCAGAGAACTTCTGGAGGGTGACAACTGTTGGTGTTGTATGTAAAGTCCGAGGTGTAAAGGGTGAAGAGGAATGGTGAGAGAGCACCGTCCCCTGAGGGGCCCCAGTACTGGAAACAACTACCTCAGACACACAGTTTCGTAGCCTCACATACTGTGGCCCTGCTGGTGAGATAGTCCGATGTCCATGAAGCCAGTCTTCCGTCCACACTCCTGCCCCTTCCAGCTTCTCTCTCAGAAGAGCCGGCTGGGTGGTGTTTTAAAGGCACTGGAGAAGTCAACGAACATGACCCTCACAGCAGTTCCGGCGGCCTCCAGGTGAGTCAGCGCCCGGTGCAGCAGGTAGATGACAGAACAGCGTCATCCACCCCGATGTTTGGCCTGTAGGCAAACTGCAGCGGGGTCCATTGTGCTGCTGACCACAGAGCGAAGGTGGCTGAGGATCAGCCTCTCCATGGTCTTCATCAGATGGGAGGTCAAGGCTACTGGTCTGTAGTGGTTTGGCTCCTTAGGGTGCACTGTCTTAGGAACCGGAACCACACAGGAGGTCTTTCACAGGACAGGGACCGTCATCAGACTCAGGCTCAGGTTAAAATAACACTAATATACTAGTAATATATAATATATATTATATATAATAACACTACAGTACTAGATAAAAAACAAAATTATTATATCTGATTATATTACTATTACTATTATATATTATTATTATTATTGTTATTAGTATTAATTTCCTACTAAGATCTGTAAAAATTATTTTTAAAAAAGGTTACGTGTCCTCCAAACTGTTTATGTGAACAACAGCGACATCAGGTGGACATTAATATTTTTGCAGTGAAAGCAAAGAGCCAATTAACAACCTTTTTCCCGAAAAATAATTTATAATAAACTTTTTATTAAAATATAAAACAGCACCACCAGTCCACTACATCTGGGCCCCTGAGCAAGGCCCCTAACCCCCAAAGCTCTGTGAGCAGAAGCCTATTTGGCAAATCATCTGAATCAGGTGTATCCATGTCATTATTTTATTTAGGAAATAGTTTCCGGTTTAATATTTGGCTATGATTCAATGTTTCAAAGCCATTTTTAAAGACAGGCACAGGCTAGAAACAGATCATTAGTTATTTTCTAGACAGAAAACTTAAATAAGAAAAAAATTCGCATTAAATTACAAAAATCAGACAGGATCATTCTGAAAAAATCATTCATCACAACTTCCTATCTCATAATTATGACTTATAAAAGTAATAAATTGGACTTTTTATCTCATAATTATGACTTTTAAAGTCGTCATTTCAACTTTTTTATTTTTTTTGGGTGGTGAAAATGGGTTTTCATGTTTTATTTAATCATCGGATAAATTAAAATTGTTTTAATTAAAAAATGACAAACTACAAAAACGACACAAAACTACAAACACGACATGTGACCCTGCTCTGCCCTAAGTGTTGTACAGCTGATCCATATCGGAAACTTGAATCACTCCGTACACAGTAAATACCACCGAGGATAAATTTAGCTTTCCTCAACTTCATCTCTCTCTCTCTCTCTCTCTCTCTCTCTCTCTCTCTCTCTCTCTCTCTCTCTCTCTCTCTGTCTTTCTCTCTGCTTGTTTTTCTGTCTGTTCACCTGTCTGTCTCAATCCTTTAACCTGCTATAAGCATGCAGTGTTTTCTGTAACTCAGGAACAAAAAATATAAACATCTCACCAGGGTTTATACGTAATAAAATGAGGACGTCAGCTTGAAGATGACAGTGACTTACTCCAGTCAAGTGGCCAACGCCACCTTCTTCGGGTTCCACAGACTGCTCCTGAGGTGGAGAGGCAGCATTTACAAACTCCTCTACCGGGAATTTCTGGTTTTTGTGCTTCTTTACTCCATTCTTAGTGTCATTTACAGGTAATAAACATCCTACAACATCTACATGATGTCCTTCGAGATGTCGTTTTAACTTATGGTGAATATTTGGCCTCCATTGTGTTATTAATGTGACCTCAGCATTAGAATCGGTGTGTGTTGCTGTTTTTAAACCATTTGTATGTAATAAACTGTACTGTCATGATTTCATTGTAATTATAGTGAATGAATAAATCAATTAGCACAGATTAATCTAGTCACAGGGGTCACAGGGCAGTGACTTCGGGGGCCAGTCCCAAGCCTGGATAAACAGAGAGGATTGTGTCAGGAAGGGCATCCGACGTAAAATGAGGCCCGGGTTAACAATGCCACCGGTGCCGTTGACCTACAGGGTCCCGGGGAAAATTGGGCTACTGGAACAGTGAGATTACAGGGTGAGGAGGTAAAGAAGGTACAGGAGTTTAAGTACTTGGGGTCGACAGTCCAGAGCAATGGAGAGTGTGTAAAAGAGTGCAGGCAGGTTAGAATGGGTGGAGAAACGTGTCGGGAGTGATGTGTGACAGTGGTGAGACAGCTATGATGTATGGTTTAGAGACAGTGGTGAGACCAGCTATGATGTATGGTTTAGAGACAGTGGTGAGACCAGCTATGATGTATGGTTTAGAGACAGTGGTGAGACCAGCAGTGGTAGCTTTGATGTATGGTTTAGAGACAGTGGTGAGACCAGCTATGATGTATGGTTTAGAGACAGTGGTGAGACAGCTATGATGTATGGATTAGAGACAGTGGTGAGACAGCTATGATGTATGGATTAGAGACAGTGGTGAGACCAGCTATGATGTATGGTTTAGAGACAGTGGTGAGACAGCTATGATGTATGGTTTAGAGACAGTGGTGAGACAGCTATGATGTATGGATTAGAGACAGTGGTGAGACAGCTATGATGTATGGTTTAGAGACAGTGGTGAGACCAGCTATGATGTATGGATTAGAGACAGTGGTGAGACAGCTATGATGTATGGTTTAGAGACAGTGGTGAGACCAGCTATGACGTATGGTTCAGAGACAGTGGTGAGATAGCTATGATTAAGTCAAGACTAAGTCAAGATTAAGACAGGGGCGCTGAGGAAGAGACAGGTGGCAGAGCTGGAAGTAGCAGAGCTGAAGATGTTGAGGTTTTCTTTGGCAGTGACGAGGTTGGACAACGGGTTCATCAGGGGGACGGCTCATGTTAGATGTTTTGGGGAGAGAGTCTGGGAGTCCAGATTGAGGTGGTTTGGACATGTACAGAGGAGGGACAGTGAATATATTGGTAGGAGGATGTTGGAAATGACGCTACCAGGCAGAAAACAAAGAGGAAAAGATGTGATAAACGAGGACATGAAGTTAGTGTGTGTGAGTGAAGAGGATGTAGAGAATAGGGCGAGGTGGAGACAGATGATTCGCTGTGGAGACACCTTAAAGGGAACAGCCGAAAGGAGAAGAAGAATGATGTTTTTTCTAAAAACATTTAGCTGTAAGCACCTCAGTTCTAACTGTAGATCTCTATCCCCTTTAGATGGGTGCTTTCAGATCCTCAGAAGCGGTTCTTTGAGAAGTTGTCGATATATTGTGATAAGTATGCTGAACAGATCCCTGTCACCTTTGTGCTCGGTAAGTTATTGCTCTTTAGCTGGAAGCTCTGCTCGCATAAACGTGCTGAATGTCTTGATTATTCTCATATTCTGAGACCTTCTCACTGAGGATGAGAGAAACATTACCATGTGAGCTTTAAAGGTCGAAAATTATTTACATTTTCTTTTATGGATAAAAGTATTAGGACACCTGACCATCACATCTATATATTTTTTAACATTTTATTCCAGATGTTAGTCTCATTCTTCCTCCTATAATAATCTTCACACTTCTTTAAAAATTTTCACCAGATTGGGTCATGTGACTGTGCATTTGTGTTCATTCAAGTCCAATAGTATGAGTGAGATCAGACACTGATGATGTAATAATGAGGAGGCCTGGGGTTCAGTCGGAGTTCCAGTTCATCCCAAAGGTGTTTAGTGTTAAGGGTCAAATCATTGTCAGGACATGCTGGAATACCCATCCAAGACCTGTTTTCAATGCCCCGGCTGAGGAAAGGTGGTTCTTACCCTAGATTTGTCCTCCATCGCTGAATGATTTCTACGCCCGTTTTGAGGTGCAAAAAAACGTGGCAGCGAGGAAGACCACCCCTCCTCCCAATGACCAGGCGCTCTGTCTAACCACGGCTGATGTGAGGAGAACTTTAAGCAAAGTTAACCCACGGAAGTCTGCTGGACCAGACAACATCCCCGGGAGAGTGCTCAGGGACTGTGCAACACAACTAGCAGATGTCTTCACTGACATCTTCAACACTTCCCTGTGCATCGCTGTCATTCCCACGTGCCTCAAAACTGCCACCATCATCCCTGTGCCAAAAAAGTCAGCAGTCCTCAGCCTCAGTGACTACCGTCCCGTCGCACTCACACCTATCGTGATGAAATGCTTTGAAAGGCTCGTCATGAGGCACATTAAGACCCTGCTGCCCCCCACACTGGACCCATTACAGTTTGCGTACCGTCCAAACTGTTCCACGGATGACGCTATTGCCACACTGAGCACTGGGGCCGCAGTAGGATGGATGACAGTGATGCAACAGGAAACAGTAATGTGTGACTTTGGAAGAAGTTGCTAATGTGCAATATCAGTAGAAGTTCTGCAACAATTTTACAACAAATCTAATAAGAAACAGTTTATTGTTTTGGATCACTGACCGTTTCTCACTACCAGTTCGGATCTAGTTAAATCTAACCGAAAGCGTCACTCTGAGACCGAGCGTTTATTTTCTGCAGGTTTTTATGTAACCCTGGTGGTGAACCGTTGGTGGAATCAGTTTCAGAACCTGCCGTGGCCTGACCGGCTCATGTTCCTCATCTCCAGCTGTGTTCAGGGTCAGGACGAACACGGACGGCTGTTAAGGCGCACGCTGATGCGCTACGTCAACCTCACCTCCCTGCTTATCTTCCGCTCAGTGAGCACTGCGGTTTACAAGCGTTTCCCTACCATTGATCATGTGGTGGAGGCGGGTAAGCAAAAAAAAAAACACACCTTATATATAGCATTAATATGCTAATGCAAGGCATAGTAGAATAGAGGAGCAGCTGGGGGCAAGAACAAAAATTTGACAACACTGCAGTCATTGTGAGAGCTACTCATGTGACACTACAGTGGAAGTCATGTGACAGTTTCATCTCATTACAACAGATTTTGTTTTTTTATTGCAAGTCTTTTATTGAAGGATTGTTTGGTGTTTGTGTTTTTACCTAATTAAGAGTGGTTATATATATATATATATAATGTTCCATAATTTTAATTATTTAATTGCCCCCGAAAACAGGAACTAACGTTAGGGGGCGCTGTACTGTCATCACATCACTAGGTCACTTCACATTTGGAAAGTTCAACTGTGTGTTTTAATCTCTAGGGTAACCAGATGTGGGTGGAACAGTCGAAAAACTATTAAAGTAAAACTACTTATACAAATAATTACTCAAGTACCGTAGCGTAATGTGGGGATTCAGTCGGGGCCTCCAGTAAGAAAGTACATAACACACATCTATATGCTATATGCTAATGACATATTATGCACGACTGACATTAAATGGAGCTCGGAGCCTTGCTGAAGATGTTCAGACTGTTAAAGCCAGAATCATTACATATCTCAAACAACAAAATAGGCAAGAATAGTTGTTGTGATTGCTACTAGCTGTTAGCCACTCATGGCACTTACACTGACAATCTTTAAAAAAAAAACTTTAGTCAGTGAATCCAGTTTGGTTGAAGGTCTTGCTTTCGTTTTTTTTTTTCTTTTTTTTTTTTTTTTTTTTTTTACAAATGGTGGTGCCAAATGGTGGAATGGCGCTGGCAGCTGTCATTTTATTAAAAGTATTAATGTTTCTTGATTAGGAGAGTAATAAAGTCTGGAATGATGAGATTCCTCCAGTTATTCGTTACTTTGGATCCAATTAAATTAAGGAAAAATCCAGAATCCAGAAGAAAATACTAACAATCACAACTCCATAAAATCCACATAAAAAAGAGTTAAAAGCAGTGTGTGTGTGTGTGTGTGTGTGTGTGATTTTATAGTAACTTACAGTAAGATTAAAGTGTCCATAGTTACAGAATCACCATCTAATAGTCGTTATCATGAAACTGACTGTAAGATGTTTCCTCAGGTTGGAGCTGGAGTTCCTCTACACTGATATCAGCACTCGTTTTAGTCACATTGAAGACATTATGGAACTGTGTGTTTCTCTGATTGGAGTGGATGAATGGATTGAATGTTGAGGTCGTGTGTGTTTCTGTCTCTACTGATATTCTCACTTCTTCTCTCTCTTCAGTTGTTATTTTCTAAACCTTAATAAATTAGTGTGTTTCTGTACGAACTTCAAACGACTGCAGTCTATCGCCAGACTCGACATTTCATTATACGCATCATCTTCTTTTTCTTTCCCTTTCGGGGGTTCTTTTTTAGGGGTCGCCACAGCGAATCATCTGTCTCCACCTAACCCTATTCTCTACATCCTCTTCACTCACACACACTAACTTCATGTCCTCGCTTATCGCATCCATATACCTCTTCTTTGGTCCTCCTCTTTACCTTCTGCCTGGTAGCTTTATTTCTAAAATCCTCCTACCAATATATTCACCATCCCTCCTCTGTACATGTCCAAACCACCTTAACATGGCTTCTCTGACTTTTTCCCCAAAACATCTAACATGAGCCGTCCCCCTGATAAACTCGTTCCTAATCCTGTCCAATCTCGTCCCTCCCAAAGAAAACCTCAACATCTTCAGCTCTGCTACTTCCAGCTCTGCCACCTGTCTCTTCCTCAGTGCCACTGTCTCTAATCCATACATCATAGCTGGTCTCATCACTGTCTCTAAACCATACATCATAGCTGTCTCACCACTGTCTCTAATCCATACATCATAGCTGTCTCACCACTGTCTCTAATCCATACATCATAGCTGTCTCACCACTGTCTCTAAACCATACATCATAGCTGGTCTCACCACTGTCTTGTACATCTTGCCCTTGATTCTAGCTGATATTCTCCTGTCACACATTACTCCTGACAGGTTTCTCCACCTATTCTAACCTGCCTGCACTCGCTTCTTTACCTCTTTTACACACTCTCCATTGCTCTGGACTGTCGACCCCAAGTACTTAAACTCCTGTACCTTCTTTACCTCCTCACCCTGTAATCTCACTGTTCCACTTCTCTCCCTTTCATTCAAAGACATGTACTCTGTCTTGCTACGACTGACATTCATTGTCTTATTATACACAACATGACGGACACTAATTATTAATAATAATTAATAGAAAAGAGTAAAAGTAAGGACAGTTAAACACAGTCCTAAAAGGGCATTTTTCCACAGATCTACTCAAGTAAACCTAAGAAAGTTAATATTACCCCACTACTTAATTACTCACCTCCGATGGTAAATCAGTATTTTGTCTGCCGTGTCTAATTTTCTCTTCAGGCTTCATGACATCAGAGGAAAGGAAGATCTTTGAGAACCTTAAATCACCACACCTCAAATACTGGATTCCTGTCGTGTGGTTCACTAATCTGGCCTCCAAAGCAAGGACAGAGGGACGAATACAGGACAGCGTGGATCTTCAAACCATACTTTCAGTAAGGCCCAATCCCATTTCCTACCCCTCCCCCCTATTCCTCGGATTTAGGTGTCTCGATTCTTTATTGGTTGAAGTTGTCGGGGTAGCTGAAGATGGCCAGATACCCCTTTAAACGAAGATTTTTAGATTTTTGGATTTTTAGGACCAAACTTTGAACTTCGGGGTAAGAGAAATCTCCCAAGATGCATTAGCTCCAGCGGCAACATGGCTGCCCAGGCAACCAAGAAGATTCACAAATAAGTATTGCACTTGTGTTGTGGTGGTGTCCCATTTCCTAGGGGAAGATTTTCATATCTACACCATATTACTCTGTTTCAAAGGCGAATGGGAGGGGAAGATGTAGGCGTAAGGGTATAAAGTGACGAGGACAACTGCGAATAATCCATCAAATAAACAGGGCAGAGAAATAAATGCTAGCCAGGCAAAGGTCTGAACACAAAAAAAACGAATACACGAAGCAAACAAAACCGAAGAGCAAAGACAGAAATCAGAAATGTAACTAAGAAGAGGTCAAAACTGTAGCAGACAATACATGAGCATTAAAAACCACTCAGTATGAAGACAAGCAACAATACAAAAGTACTACCAGAAATAGGCTAGTATTCAGGCTATGGCGCCCTCTGGTGGCTTAGAACTGGAGTCGTGACTGCACTTTCTTTCTCTAAAATCTATTGATTCTACTCTGATCATGACTATTGGTGCATCAGTGGTTGAAATCAGTGGTGGAAAAAGTTACTGAAAATTTCTACTAAAATAAAAGTTTTGCTACTTGAGTACAAGCAGAAGTACTGAAATATGATATGACTCTCAGTTTACTAAGAGTAAAAAAGTATTTTGTTAAAAAAACTACTCGAGTTACTGTGTTACAAAGAACTTCAGTGTGTAAAATGTGCGACTTTAAACCATTCAACTACAAGAAGTTGATCTCAATTCAGGATTTATGGGCTGTTTTTCTGTGCTCCACCCGCAGAGAGCTGGGTCATCTAGAATAAAGTCCGAAATGTACAATATTTAGTCTTTTTTTTTATTTTCAATTAAATCAGATGTTAACGTTCCTCATGTAAGTCTGTTGCCTGCCAATTTTTGTCCATGGTTTTTAGCTAAAACAGAATAAATATGTTTAATATCTTAATTATCGATGTAATTCATCAATAGAAACAGAATCTCTATAATTGAAATGATACCCAACAATACTTAAGTGTCAGACAGTAAAAAACTACTAAATGTTATAAACAACTAAAAATATTTTCATAAAACAATACTTATCTATTCGAAAGGCATTAGCTTAGTATTTAACCTTCAAAAACTACATTATGGAATCCTCCCACAAATGCTTCACACCTTAGAAGCTGTATAATCATATACTTCTCATCATCCTGGTAATCTGCCTCAGAACCTATACATTTAGTCAATCATTCATCTTCTATAACCGCTTATTCCCTATTTCGGGGTCACTGTTGGAGTCTATCCCAGCCGTCTCTGAAAGGGCAAAAGGCACGAGGGGGACACCCTGGACAGGTCGCCAGTCCATTACAGGGCCACACACACACTCAATTTAGAATCACCAATCAATCCAACCTGCATGTTTTTGGACTGTGGGAGAAAACCAGAGAACCCAGACTAAACCCACACAAGCACAGGGAGAACATGCAAACTCCATACAGAAAGACCCCTGCAGGGGAATCGAACCCAGGTCCTTCTTGCTGTGAGGCAACCGCGCTAACCACTAAACCACCGTGCTGCCCTTACATAAACATTATGACAGGACACATACGATGTCACAACATCGGGAATTTAAAGTTGGATAAAGTTTAATTGTATGATGTTAAACAAATGCAATTCAACTACAATGAACAAAGATTTTTTTTTCTTGAAGTAAAACAATGGAGAAGTGCCGCGTCGCTACTTTCCGCCACTTCTGTGTACGACAAGTCATCACCCAACGGTATCATCATCACAGGGTCTGTTGGTATCCCCTGCCGACATCACCATTTCTTTGGCTGTATCTTCTCTGAAAGTAAACCGTTATAAAGTGGTGCCAGATCTTTTTTTTAACCCTATCGTTGGCTAGCGCTGCGACTGACTCAAGAATCTCTGCCTGTCTGTGATGTGCCAATGTGCTTTACTGCTGTACTGAGAAAGAGCAGCAAGGCTAATGCTTAACTCACATCATTATAACAACGATATGCCAGACTGATGAACGGCATTTTGAGTCACTTTACCAACAGATAGAAACAACCTATTAACAACAGACATTGTCGCAAATTAGCTTTACACAGAATGCAGTGACAGTGAAAAAGTGTAAGTTTGTCACTAATGAACAGCTGGTAGTGACTGTGGAGAGGAAAAACTCCCTGAGATGAAGTAGGAAGAAACCTTGAAAGAAACCAGTCTCAATAGGGAACTCATCCTCATCTGGGGGACACAGAATGTCTGTTAATGGATTATCAAGTGTATTGTTGTTTAGGAGTTAAGGTCAAATTGTGTAGAATAGGAACTCCGACAAGACTCGCTATGGTAGCATAACTAACAGAAACTTGAGGAATGTCTGGGATAAGATCACCCCTTTAGTTCTGGTCCTTTACCTAAGAAAAACTACAGATACCTACAGGTAACTACAGTTAAAATGCTCTATGGGGTAATTACCATTTGTATTTTTATTTGAACGTGGCAACATAATAATAATATTGCGCTCTACAATATACTATGAATAAATCTGTGAATGAAGACTCCTCCCCTAATAGCCAATCGCTGTGTACATACTTAGTAAGCATGCTGGCATCATCTGACTCATGACTGTGTAGCAATGCACAGCTCAAATCACGTCGTCGAGTTCGCCGATGACACGATCGTGGTGGGTCTCATCAGCAAGAATGACGAGTCAGCATACAGAGTGGAGGTAAAACAGCTAACAGCTTGGTGTAAAGCCAATAATCTGTCTCTGAACGTCGACAAGACTAAGAAGATAGTTATTGACTTCAGAAAAGCAAAGAGCGACCATTCTCCGCTAAACATCGACGAATCCTCAGTAGAGATCGTCAAGGACACTAAATTTCTGGGTGTCCACCTGACGGAGAACCTCACCTGGTCACTCAACACCAGCTCTATCAGTTAAAAAGCCCAGCAGCACCTCTACTTCCTGCGAAGACTGAGAAAAGCCCATCTCCCATCCTGACCATGTTTTACAGAGGGACCATCGAGAGCATTCCAAGCAGCTGCATCACTGCCTGGTTTGGGAACTGCACCGTTTCGGATTGCAAGCTAAGAGTCTCTCTTCCCTCTATAACATCTACACCACACGCTGCATCCGCAAAGCTAACAGCATTGTGGAGGACCCCCCACACCCCTCACACTCACTCTTCACACCCCTGCCCTCTGGAAAAAGGTACCGTAGCATTCGGGCCCTTACTACCCGAATGTGTAACAGTTTCTTTCCCCAAGCCATCAGGCTGCTCAACAGAACTGAACTACACACACACACACACACACAGTCAACACAAGCAGACTGAAAAAAATAAGCACAGTCACTTTATAATGCTATTTGCACAATACTGTTAATGTCTTACCTCATTTTATAATCTGGTTGGCGCTATTGAATGTTCTGTCCAGCGTTATGTTCTGTTTTCTACTGTCTAATTTGCACTGTCCTTGTAATGTTTGTATTGTTTATTTGCACTGTTTGTTCTGCACTGTCTGCACTAGGTTGCACACAAGCACTTTATGTCTATCCTGTTTAGTGGCTCTTTGTTGTTTTGTTAAATTTTATGTTTTGTGTAGCACCAGGGGGTCCTGGAGAAACGTTATCTCATTTCACTGTGTACTGCATCTGCTATATATGGCTAAAATGACAATAAAGCTCCTTGAACTTGATCTATAGCAACAAGGTCAACCCCCCCCCCCCCTCTTAGCCTAAAACTTCGTATTCCGTAGTAAAAGTTGGTCTTAGCAGCTAACTTGTGTAGCAGCCAATTCGTGTAGAAGAACTCTTAGTGTTAAAAGAAATGATTTCATGAACATGTTTACTTTTTTCTGCCACTCTTTGGAGTGAGCAGAAAAAGTAAAGCAGAAAGAGAAGTTCAATCAAAATGTCAAAATGTTGGAAATGTTCCCAGAGCCCGGTCTTGGTAAAAGGAAGAATGATACCAGGAACCCATTTGTTATAAGTGTGTGCATGATTCAACCAGAATGCTATGTGGGGAAGTGGTAGCACAGTGGTTGTGTTGGGCTGCTAATTGGAAGATCGGGGTTCGATTCCCAGCACCACCAAAGTTACCATTACTGTGCCCTTGAGCAAGGTTCTTAACCCCTAATGCTCAATTGTATAAAAGTAGCTCTGGATAAGGGCATCAGCCAAATGCTGTAAATGTAACTATATGCTAATCTCAAAGAATTGCGTTGCAGATGTAATCGAATGACTAAGAAGCAGAATCCTTTGTGGCTTTTTTGGAGCTTCAGCTAAACAGCATCTAAAGATAGTAGATGACTAACCATCTGACTGTGGGATTTACATCAGCATTAACATTAGCATGCAACACGAGTAGGCATTACGACCTTTTTTGTTTGTGTTCCTTTAGGAGATGAACAAATTCAGGACCTGGTGTTCTACTTTGTTTGGATACGACTGGGTCGGGATTCCCTTGGTTTACACACAGGTGAGGGTTTTTCCACGTAAACAAGTCATGACTGTTGCATCTGTATAGTTCAGTCAGCCAGAGACAGCAAACACCAGCAATCAGACCAAATGGAACAATATATTCAGTGATGGCAGACTTCAGGGGTGGGAATCTGTATGCACCTGTCCGATTCCATTTGTGAGGTGTCTAGAGATTACTCCAGATTACTGTCCGAGATTACTCTCAATTACTGTCTGACTATTAAAGCGTCTGTATCTGAAAAGACCCATAATTAATCTACTTCTAAGAAGTGACTTGGCAGGAAATGTACCAGCATACAGTTTATTCATTTCAGCAGAAACGACCATATTGGATTCGTTATTTATTTGTTTTGAGCTTTTAATAATGGACATGGTCTCAAAGCAGCTTCACACAGACTGCAGTAACAGTGAAAAAGTGTAAGTTTGTCTCTAATGAACAAGCTGGAGGCGACTGTGGCAAGAACTCCCTAAGATCAAGTAAGAAGAAACCTTGAGTGGAACCAGACTCATCTGGGGGACACCGAATGTCCGTTTATTACAGTTGATGGTAATGGTGATAAAATGTAATGTAAACTGTAACCTTGGGTTAGTGGAGCAGAGTTAGTCCCAATCCATCCTCGAAGCTTATGTGTGGCGTCATACTTTCATGGATACCCAGTCAGTAGTTATTAGTAACTAAAAGTAAGACTAAGTTCGAAATCACATACTATTTAAGTATGTACCACATTTAAATAAGTGTGTACTTCCTGAACGTTCTTATGGTATAGTCACGGTAGTATGAATGAAATTCGTATCTACTACATGTGTCATTTTGCTATTGACACGTGTCATACAATGTCACAGCAGCAGGAATTTAAACTTGTATGATGTTAAACAAACACAACTCGAACTTGTTTTTTCACTTGAAAAAGTGCAGCGTCGCCACTTTCCGCAACTTCCGTGTACAACAAGACGCCTCCCCACTGTTAAAGTATCCATGCAGGATTAGGAAGATACTTTTTATGTGCTTCAAGAACTAAAACATCATGTAACATCAAAGAATCTGCCATTTTTCTGCTACCATCATACATCTCTTATGTTTACGCAACGGACTGTCCGGCGAGACAAAGTGCTAAACTCTAAGCATTTAGCGTTCTGTCAACATCAAAATATCAATTAATATTAATACAATTAATAAAAAGGAAATCCACGAGGTTTTACATTTGTTGATTGAAATCGTCCATGTCTGCATCACGATGCATCTAATTTTTTTTACCGGCGCTACCAAACCAGACTTACAACATCGTTCCCCCTGGTGGCCACATGAGGCTGGGTCCTTTCTTAAAGACCGGTTTTAAACAATAAAGGGAGAAAAAGACATTTCATATTGTGTAGTAAACATTTATACAAGCCACCCATATGAAAAACTACTATAGAATTGTAGGGTAACTTCTATCTATAGAACGTCTGTCTATAGAACATGTAGTACATTTTTTGTGGTGAATCCTGTAGTGTTTTTTAAACATTACTACACTAAATAGTAAATTGCAATGATGTGGTAATTTATTGTGGTAATTCTACTGCATTTCTTATAGTAGTTTGGATACAAGGAATAAATTAATGAATACTATAAATACCACAATTTTACACTACAGCACCCCTTCAGAATAAGGGGAATAAATACTCTACAGCAAATTGAACACAGGTTTGTTACCATCACAGGCAAAGAGACATGAATATCAGTATAAAATCAGTACATATCAGGGTTTGATTCCTCTGCAGGGGTTTTTCTGTGTGGAGTTAGCATGTTCTCCCTGTAGGTTCTTGTGTCTGTTTACTCCAGGTTCTCTGGTTTCCTCCCACAATCCAAACAACATGTATGTTTGGTGATTCCAAATTGGCCATAGGAGTGAGTGTGTGTGTGTGTGTGTGTGTGTGGCCATGTGATGGACTGGTGACCTGTCCAGGGTGTCCTTCTTCTGCCTTTTACCCTTTCAGATACCAAGTTACCCGGAATTAGGGAACAAGCGGGTATAGATGATGAATGAATAAATGAACAACAGAAAAACACAACTCTATAGTCAACACAAGAAACGTAATAAATAGCCATATGGCTTCCCATAGTCGGGTAGGTTAGCTGCAAAATAATTTCCCTCATACACACACATGTGAGGAGTGATTACAAACCAACAGCAGGACAAACGACAGCTTGTCTTCCGACAGATAAACTGTTTATGAATGCACTAATGCATGAATGTTCTACAAGCTCTTAACATGAGTTACAATGATCACCAACTAAAAAAGGAAAAAGAAGAATGACGAGAAGAAGCAGTTCAACAAAAACCACAAATAATCAGTCGAACTTAAAAGATAATAATAAAGCAAAATACAATAAACAAAACGACATAAAATTATTACAAAAAAAACAGATACGAACTACCAAAAGTAAACACACACACACACACACAAGCCAACAAGACAGCAGATCCGTACTGGCACTGACTATTCCAGATGTGACTGCAACAATATCGGAATGCCAAAACATTCGCAAAGAATTCAAATGTGACAATACATAAACAAACACATGGACTAGAACAATGACACTTAAAGTCTCGCTGTTGCCCTCGCCTGACCGAGACCTGACATGAGAAAACTACAGTCAGGATCAAGTTTAAATAGGCCATAATTCTACATACAGACTGGATTCTACTGTATGTGTGAAAAGCTTCACAGCACAAATCAGAGTAAAAAGACAATCAATACAAAATTAAATCACACAAAATCCCTAAAAAACCAACAGAACCAAAACATCTGAACAAACCCTTCATTTTTAGTGCTGATTTTTGGGGGTAAATCTTGGCTGGATTGTTGAACTTTAACCCGAATGGATGATCTGATCATTGGTGTTGATTAGAAATGGGAATCTGGTCTTTCACACTGGAACACACTGATCCCCATTAACACCTCTGTTTCCCAAAGAGCAACTCTTTCCAATATTATTGATCAGTTCACTACAGTTCTTTCTATAGTACCACGCAAACATTAACCCAGTGGAAATACTAGAACAAACTCAACCCTTTAGTCAATAGTAGAACATCATCCAGTTCTAAAGCAGTGGTTCCTAACCTTTTTCTGTCTGAGATCCCCTTGTCCCTACGAAAATATTTTAGGGCCTCTTAACATTTAATGATATCATCGCTCTTGGTATTTCCTTCATTTCATGTTACCAGAATGGCTGCACTGCGACCCGAATTGGTGGGCTCTTCCTCACCTGGGTCCAGTATATCTGAATCATTATTATCAGAAGAATGAGTGAAGGAGAATCAGTGACACTCGCTAATTTTTGTGAAGGACAATCACAAATTTGTTTTTGTTTTTTTTGGTCAACTAGGAGATTATGGATAAAATAAGCTCAAGACTTTTTAATGGCTGCATTCACACTGCAGGTCTTGATGCCCAATTCCGATTTTGTTACCATAAACACAATTTTTTTTTTTTATGTGGTCTTTTAAAACGGATCTGTATCTGATATCTGCGTTTACACTGTACTTGGCAAAACAACCCAATGTAGATGTACTGACCAGAAAAAGAAGTAAAAAAACCATAATCAATTAACACAATAAACGAAGACCAAATGATTATTCAATACGTTGCTTTCGCATCATATTTAAAGGTCCTGCTGAGAGAGAAAGAGAGCCTAGTGTGTAAGCTTATAGCACACATAAGTTGTCTAGAACGTCTTTGTATGATGTAGCATTGCATTATTTCTTCAATGGAACCAAGAGACTTAAACCCTTTTCCAGCATGACAATGTTTCTGTGCACAAAACTCCTGATCTTCATGAAGACATGCTGTGTTCTGGATGTTTCGGAGTAGAAGAACTCTCATGTTCTGTACAGAGTCCTGATTCTGACTTAACCCCTTTAAACTGAACACCTTTGGGATGAACTGGAACCCCGACTAAACCCCAGACCTCCTCACTATTACATCATCAGTGTCTGATCTCACTAATGCTATTGGAAGTGAATGAACGCAAATCCACACAGTCACGTGGATTTAAGGACTTATTACAAGATAATAAGATATTATTACAAGAGGAAGTGTGGGACGTAATGACCAGGTGTCTCAATGCTTGTGTCTATATAATTAATTTGCTAAATATTTCAAACATAACTATAATGAAGCCAAAAAATAACAGCAATAAAACCTCTTTTTTTTTTGTTTATATATCTCTTCTATCAGGTTGTAACGTTGGCCGTCTACACCTTCTTCTCAGCTTGCATCATTGGACGACAGTTTCTCGACCCCGCTCAGGGCTACCAGGGACACGACCTTGACCTTTACGTGCCCGTCTTCACATTGCTTCAGTTCTTCTTCTATTCCGGATGGCTTAAGGTCTGGTAGGCACAACACATTTCCATAGGTGCGTCTTAACGCATACTCGTCCATTATTTTACGCCATTTTGCATTGCAAATCGGGTAATACACTCCTCACAAGTATAGAATGTTAAACCCTTTGTTGGCTCTGTTCCAATATCCATACTTGCACCCCTGTGCCTCTATTTGCACGTGTTCACTGTGGGGTGCGAGTGCGTAGGGTGTCTTAATGCGCTGGTGAGCTTCTCTAGCCTACATACTTGTGCCCTTACTGCACTAATTGTGGGTCCAAGCGGACTTCGCTTAAGAATATTACCCAAAATTCTTCTTCCAAAATTGCACACTTTGTGGAAGACCTTAGGGTGTAGTGTGGGTATTGGGACGGGGCCTAACACTTAACACTTTTAGCTTTGCATGTAGAGAAATAGGGGCGGGGCTGCCAGACAACGGAGTGGATAGGAGAAAAAAAATGCAGGATGGCTGAGGACAATTCAATCCGATGTAGTTTGATTTTTGAAATTCATTCTGTTGTAAATACTGTAGGTAAAAGTGACATCACAGTCTGTGCTTTCGACTTTATTTGCCAACAAGTAATACATTTAAAAAATATTTTAAAATAACCAAAAATTTGCTAAAATACATCAACATAAATATACTATATTTTCTATTAATACTTTTTTGGTCATTTTTAGTATATTTTTAGCACTGTTTCCTCACAGCAAGAAGGTCCCAGGTTTGATTCCCTGCAGGGGTCTTTCTGTGTGGAGTTTATATGTTCTACCCGTGCTTGTGTGTGTTTACTCCGGGTTCTCCAGTTTCCTCCCACAGTCCAAAAACATATATGTTAGATTGATTGGTGATTCTAAATTGCCCATAGGAGTGAGTGTAAGTGTGGCCCTGTGATGGACTGGCGACCTGTCCAGGGTGTCCCCCTCCTGCCTTTCACCCTTTCAGAGACAGCTGGGATAGACTCCAGCAGATCTCTGTGACCCCGAATTAAGGAATAAGCGGGTATAGAAGATAAATAAATTCACAAATTCAAAAATACATTTTATTCTTTTTGTATTTTAATCATAGAAAATTGGCATGTAACTTTTTGATGGGTTTTAGGGGGTTTTGCCTAATGATAAATGATATTATATCGAATCGCGATAAACTTAATGGGTCAATATTTATAATAAACTCTGGAGATTTTTACTCAATAAAAAGACAAGAGAAGACAGACAAGACAAGACAGACAAAAGAGACAAGACAATACAAGACAAGGCAAGACAGACAAGGCAAGACAGACAAGGCAACGCAAGGCAAGACAGACAAGGCAAAGCAAGGCAAGACAAGATAGTCAAGAGATGTCTGTCTTGTCTTGTCTTGTCTTGACTGTCTTGTCTTGCCTTGCCTTGCCTTGCCTTGCTTTGCTTTGCTTTGCCTTGTCTTGTATTGTATTGTCTGTCTTGTCTAGCAGGAAATTGCGTCCCAAATGACATATTACACAAGGCCAGACAGGCAAGGCAAGGCAAGATAGACAAGACAATACAAGGCAAAACAAAACAATACAAGGCAAGACAGACAAAGCAAGGCAAGGCAAGGCAGACAAGACAAAACAATAGAGACAAGACAAAATAAGACAGATAAGACAAAATAAAGACGGGTCAATCAAGTCAAAACAAGATACTGTGAAGCCTAACATAATGTGGTGGACCTGTAGGGTAGTTAGTAATCAGGTCACCAGAGAGACATCCACACACATTTCCAGTAGCTTATCACCATGCAGGCCGTATCCTGTTGTAAGCATTGAAGAAGTTAAAAAAACAATATGACTCTATACATCTATCTGGCAACACTGTTAAATACTATTAGGTGTTATATATTAGAAGGTTATTGACTTATAGAGTTTATTTTCTCTCAAGGTTTCTTCCTATCTCATCTCAGGGAGTTTTTCCTTGCCACCGTCGCCCCCGGCTTGCTCATCAGGGACAAACTGATTTATGTTTCATAATTTCTTCAATTGTAAAGCTGCTTTGTGACAATCACCATTGTAAAAAGCGCCAAACAAATAAAACTGAATTGAATTGAATTGAATTTTATAGAAGGAAGCGTTGGTGTAATTAATACTCGTTTTATAGCTTTATCAGTTTCACGCCAAACCATTGAATATTTAGAATATTTTCCTGTGTAATGCTGTACCGCTAGATGGTGCTACAGACTTCTCTTGTATTTCAGCGGGTTTGGGTTTCTCACAGCCCTGGACTGCTTACACAGCAAACATCAGCAACACTGTTACCTATTTTAATTTAATAAACATATGAAAACAAAATGATTAAACCGTTTTTGAACAAAAATAATGAGCCTTGCTCAGGGGCCCAAGAGTGACAACTTGGTGGTGCTGGAAATCGAACCCCGATCTTTCAATTAGCAATCCAACCCCTTAAAAGAAATACTAGATCTATTTGACTATATTTGTATATTTTTGGTCACTGGAATAAAGTGTATTTGCAGCGTATGACTAAATGAGCCACTTTGAGACGTTCAGTCTGACCTGAAGGACCAAAAACTTCTACATTTTTATTGCATACCAGACTTAAATGTTGTTTTTTTGACGAACCATTACATACACATTCATTACATCTCTTTATTCATTGTGAACGAGGGGACAATTGTGGTTGTTAATCAGAAGATCAGGGTTCGAGCCCCGACTCCATGTGCAAGGCTCTTTAACTTTAGCAAACAATTTGAGTGACTATTAACTAATCAAGGTAACTCTAGTTTATTCCCTCAGATCACCATGTAAAAAGACTAGTTAAAGATATGTTTAGGGCTAAAATTACATTGATTAATATATTCATTGTTTAAGTGAGTTTACCTCTGAATTTACTTTAAGTCTACTGTGACGCGACCATTGTTTGCCCTCCCAAAGTCACGTAATGGAACAAATCTACATATTTCTCATTTCTGGGTTTTCTTTCTCAGACGGTTCTGTAGCAGCATAGCCCAGGCAGGTCTTATTGTAGGTTAGTGCATCCTATTGCACAACATCTATCTGCCATTTTGGCTAAATAAAAAAAAAAAATCGCCTAAGGGGGGTGACTTCACATAAAAACGATCAATAGGCTTGTATATCATTTCCTTCTTTCTCCTAGGTTTAATTACACCACTGTTACTAATAGGTGGGAAATCTTTAAGTTTACACTCGTTACCCTGGAATGTGGGGGATGTTATGTTGGCCATAAAGAGCAACATCAGGACAACATCTGTTTTTGACTCAAACCTAGGATTTATGTTATATATTTAGGTAGCCGAGCAGCTCATCAACCCATTCGGAGAGGATGATGATGACTTTGAGGCCAACTGGTGTATCGACAGGAACCTGCAGGTGTGTCACATAAACTGTACGTTCTAACATAGATACTCTTTTATAAGTGTATGCATTAGTATGTACCTGACATGATTTTAATGTACTATTACTCCAGATAAGCATTGGGTTACTGATGTCGTAAGGTAACGACTCTGTTGATGGTAGGTGTCTCTGATGGCAGTGGATGAGATGCATATGAACATTCCGCACATGACGAAAGATATTTACTGGAACGAGCCTGATGTTCGGCCACCGTATACTCGTGCTGCTGCAGACTACTGCATCCCATCTTTCCTGGGCTCCACGACTGACATGGGGTAAAGAGAAAGTTTAAGTCACTAATTCTAGAAGTTGTAGTTTTCGAGTGAGATAAACAGGGTGCGCAAACTTTTGCCCATATAGTGTAAAACTGTATAAACTAGCAAAAACACTAATTGTCTGGTATCATAATATAAATATGATGCACGTCTTTGCCAGTTTCTCTGACATGTTACAAAGCGATGACGTCTGTACCAATACCCCTCGGGGGCAAGCCACAGTTCTGGGCCGCATGCGTCGCTTGTTGAGCGTTCAGGAACCTGCAGATCTGCACATGCGTCCATCGTTTAAACGGCACTCCAGTGACATCTCCAGCTTCCTGTCATTTGGTCCCAACCACCATTTTTATCCCCAAATGGAGGAAAATATGCAGACTTGCTCCAAGTTAAATTCCTACACACACTTTTACCCCCTTGCTGCTGTCAGCGAGGTCAACAGTACCTTCCCTTCTCACAGTGCCTCGATAGATACCCCTCCCCTAAACGAGATACCTCAAGTAATGGTCACCAAACCCCATTTAGAAGACATAAGTGACGATGACAGTGTAGTAAAGGAGTCTTCATTAGAGTCAGCTCAGGTACCTTGCATTTCTCCTGCGACTAACAGGAAAAGGAATTAGCAGTCAGTTCAGCTGTTCGAGATAAAACTCCACAAAGAGCTTTCCAAGCCCCAAAGATGTTCTGAAAAGGAAAGATCACCTTCTTAACCAAAGTCTGCAGTTTGATTCCACAAATCGTTTCTTGGAAACATCTGAAACTGTAGATGTCACCAGCCAGGAGAAAGAACAGAGACCAAATCATGACAGCTGAAAGTTCTGAGAATTCACACTAGAATGATTGAGACAAACTCTAGTGGCTCTGACACGGGCAGTACCAGCAGTACTTTTGCTTTACCTGTGTGCATCCTGGTGTCAAGAATTTTTATAACAGACTTTTTCTAATCTACAGAAATTGATTATCTTCAGAACTGTGTAACACTGCAGGCCTCGATGCCCGATTCAGATTTTGCGACTATATTTTTGGACTTTTTGGAAACCCGCTTGCATCCTCTTTCAAAACTGACCTGTATGCGATATCTGCATTTACATGATACACAGAAAAACAACCCAATGTAGACGTACTGACCGGAAAAAGGAAGTCGAAACCACAGGATAATTAATGGTCGCAATGGACAAAGATGCAATAATTATTCAGTATTTTGCTTCCACATCATATTAAGTTTGGTTTCTATTAAGTTTGGTTTCTTTAGTGGGGAAAAAAAGAGGAGAGTCCTTGTTGCAGTCTGGGCAAATGTAGCAGGTGGTGTCTTCCCCCAAGTTGACGCCACGTGCCAACCGGTCTGAATATCGAAAAATATCGGAATCAATGTGCATTTTTCCATAATCGTGGGTCAAATCCCACACTGGTAAAAAACAAAAATGAAAATTGGCCACTTGATACATGCAGTGTAAATGTGGTTTGTGTGACACACACTAATTATTCCAGTCCCCAAAAAATAATGATTTAGCAAATTTGAAAATTGTGGTTTGGGTTTTAATAATCTCACATTTAGACGTTTAGACGTTTGTTGATTTGTTCATGTTGTGGCTCAGCTATTAAAAAACTGTGTGTGATTTAAAATAAAGAAATAAAAAACAGAAAATAAATGTTTATATCTAATTACTGTGGGAAGTGGTGGCTCAGTGGTTAAGGTGTTGGACTGATACCAGAAAGACCGGGATTCGATTCCCAGCTCCACCGAGCCACAACAGTGGGCCCCTGAGCAAGGCCCTTAACCCCCAATTGCTCAGTTGTATAAAATGAGATAAATGTAAATCGTTCTGGATAAGGACGTCTGGCAAACGCTGTAAATGTAATTAGTCTCACTTAGCCGCATCTTTAGTCTAAGGACAGAAGGTCTAAACTCCACAGCAAGTTTTATTGGCCAAGAACTGTCAAAATGTAAAGCAACCAATCAGATTTTTTTTTTGGCGTCACGTTTTGAGGCGTAAACTAAAAATAACTGGTGCATTAACTGGGGGGTCGTAAAGTGGTAGCACAGTGGTTATATAGTGTTGGACTGCTAATAGAAGATCGTGTTTTAATTTCCAGCACCACCAAGTTGCCAAGGGCCTTGCTGGGCCCCTGAGCAAGGCCCTTAATCCACAATTGCTCAGTTGTATAGAAGAGATAAATATGGTGGCTTAGTGGTTATGGTGTTGGACTGTTACTGAAAAGATCAGGGTTTGATTCCCAGCACCACCAATCCACCACTGTTGGGCCCCTGATCAAGGCCCTTAACCCCCAATTGCTCAGTTGTATAGAAGAGAGAAATATCGCTCTGGATAAGGACGTCTGACTGGAATGAATGAAAACTGACTCGATAAAGATGCTTTTCTAAGGAAAATATTTTACTTCATATAAAGAAAAGACAATAGACGAGTTTGTTTGGTTTTTACACTGGAACTGTAGCAGAAACTGACAGGACATGACTACAGTTACATAAAATCAAAGAAAGGCTTTCCAAGTCAAACCCAAACCTTTTTTTTTTTTCGTTTTCGTTGAAAATACTGGCATCAGTAAAAACATGTTGCAGTATGTAATAAAAAAAAAAAGACAATAATAAGAATTAAACATGTTTATAAAATTATAAAATAATAATATACATTAATTCTTTGGAGAAACAGTGCAGGTGAGTTTCCGGGCATCATCATCATCATCATCATCTGACAAACTTTCCCCCCAGAACAGATAATTTACCCCAAAAACAGCTGGAAGCAGTGCAGGATGTGACTAGAGAAAAAATTCAACCACAGTCACGTGTCTTCAAAAGGCAAGTTTTGGGGGTTGTGTGCGTGTGTGTGTGTGTGCGTGTGTGTGTGTGTGTGTGCGTGTATATTGCTTTAAACGTACGTGTTAGTAACCAGATTTTATAAGAAAATGACATTAAAGCTTTTTACGCTCCCTATAAAAGAAAACGCACAACATTTTACGCACAACAGATTCTTTCAGTGACAAACCATACGTTTTTAGGACACGCATCAGGACCAGCGCTCTGATTGGGCGATCGGTCCACATCACACCACTGGATCCCTTCTCTCGTTCCCGTGTGCGTAACATGAGCACAGCGCTCGCACAAAGTCAATGCATAATTTACGTAACTTGAGATTTTACTAACTCAAAGTTTTATACTAAACAACAAAAAAAACTTTTTGTCAATAATAATAATTGAAAAAAAAAACAAAAAACATTTTTGGTTGTAACCATCACACAAATAAATCTTAAAGAACTGCTCGATATAATAAACCGTAATTCTCGCACAACGAACACTAAAAGTTTTTTTAAGACTGTGTAAAAATATCGATACAGCTAAATATCACAATTTTTTTAAATCAATATTCTAACCTCCGGTATCGATAGATATTTAAATTATGTTTTAAACTTTGACATTAATATTGAATAAAATCCCTCAGTGCGTGTCAAACGACTCCCTCTGCCGCTCCTGTAGGTGTCGCTAACACATGCGGCTCTTGTCTCAGAAGCAAACATGGCGGAAAAAATAAGGGCGCCTCTGAATGTAATATTTTTAGCTTTTTTTTTAAAAAAGTATTGCAATATATCGCGTGACCCAATGTATCGTAACCCATATATCGTGATGTGTATCGTATCGTATCGTGAGGCCCTTGACAATACACAGCATTTCAACACTGACGTTAAAAAAAAACATTTGATTTTGTGAAAAAAAATTTTTTATAAAGCTTTCATAAAGGCAATAAAAATAAAACAAAAAACATCTGTACATTAAAAAGTGGAGAAAACTGAAAAGGAGCTTTAAAATTTAGTATAAAAATGTAATATATAATGGTGGAATGATATACTATTGCTTTTTTATCTTTTTTTTTTAAAATTTCTTTAAAAAAACGAAAGAGGAGAAATACTTAAAGGAAGGAGGTCTATAAATACAGAAAGGGTGTGGTGTTTGTTACGGCTCCTCACAATGGCTCGTTCACCGTTCTCTCCAACTCGATGACCTTCGGATGACTGTCGGATCGCGACTCCACCGACCTGCAGAAAGATATAAAATCTGATGAGATCGTTGCTTTCAGGACGAGTGATATGTTCAGACTGATTAAAACGTCTTCTGAACGTTAGAAGGTTACGGGTTCTGAGACCTGTGTGTGTGCAGGTTGTTCAGAAGAGCCTTTGGCGTGTTGGTGTTGTTGTTCTGAGCCAACGGTGGGTTGGGTTCTGGGGTTTGGGGCGTGGCCTGGTTGAGTCTACGCTGCTGTTCCAGACGCCACATGGCCATGTCGTTAGTTTGCGTCTCCCAGTCTGGATATTTTCCACCAAGACCGGAGGGGTGGAGCTCGTCTCCGAAGCCGTGCTCGTCGATGGTCAGCAGGTTTCTGGACTTCACTGGTGGACAAGAAAGTTGGAGGTTCAGACAAACGGATGTATTCGTGTCCTACTTGTGCTCATAAGTTTTTTATAATCGTATGCTGCATTTACACGTACAGCGAAATTCATGCAATATATAGCGTTTTAGTGCACCAATTAGAGCGAAGACAGTTTTACACATGTGATCGGTTACAAAGAACAGACGCTGCTGCTTCCTTGTGTCCGATGCCATGCAGATACACACTGCTGATCATCATTTCCAGGATAATTAAACAATTAACTTTAAATCCTAGCTACTCCACCCGTTGCTAAACTACTGTATCACCATGACAACCAGCAATGGCGCCGCTAGAAATGTTGGGCCCAATGAAAGAATATGAGGTTGGGCCCCTACTACACCCATTCCGCACTAATACTACTAATACAAAAGATCTCCAGAGGCCCCAAAAATGAGTTGGCCCTTAGAATCGTCCCAACTAAGGCTGTCAAAATGATTAAATAACCGTATGATCGCAATTATTTGGCATAACCATGGTTGTTGTATGCAACCGCAATTATTGTGGTTACTTATTATAACTATTATTAAAACTGGAGTAACTGCAACCTCCGACTTCCAACCAAAGTGCGTGAGCGGAGTGAAGTGGCGTGATTTCTCCTGGAGTTTGGAGCGTTGTGGTTTTTCTGTTGTTCTGAGCGCGCTCCACTAACGCTTCATCACAAGCTCACCTTATGTTAACGGCCCACAATGCAACTGTATAGCGCATGAACGAATTCCTATGCTGCTAAACACCACAGACACAATAAAATATGGATTTCCGTAAGTGATATCTTTCTATTTATTTACAAAAACATATTTACAGTGATGCGTTAATTAGGCACTAATCGTTCCACTGTGCGAGCATAGAGTGAGGAGTAAGTGAAGAAGGAAGTACAGAGTGAGCGACGAGCCAGAAGTGAAAATCCGGAGCGGTGCTGCAGTGGAGCGCTAATAAAATGCTTTGAACGAAAATTCTTCCTCCTTCATTTCGCTCACTATTTGTGTACGATTATTTATGATTCACTGAAGGAATATCTTAATTACATTGTGTGGCGTGTGTTAACTGCATAACGCAATTAATTGCTGAAACAGGCAATAAATTATCATAATCGCAATTATTTATTAGACATTTAATCGTCACCCAAATTTCAGAATCATGACAGCGGGCAATGTAAAGTATAGTAATACACAAACGTAAATGTAATGTAAATGCGGCTGACATCTGGTGGAAATGCTGAAACACTGACATCTGAAAACTGTCCTAAACCTTCGAATGTAAATAAGGCAGAAGATTTCGGGTCGATTGACGCAAACGTTTCCATGGTAACGGCGTGGTGTGTTAGATACCTGTAGTGGTGTAAGACTCCTGCAGTGTGAGCTTTCGGGATAAATCGGTCCTGCTGATGGAGGAACAGGGGCTCAGACCTTGATAAAAACTTCCCAGGAACACAGCGAAACACAGGACCAGCGCCTACGGGGAGGTGAGGATAACGGGATCAACTTTCATCTCCCGACAAATGCTTTTCTTATATGATAACAAAAACAAACAACGGCTGATGACATGACAGAGAAACGTGCAGTCGAAATATTCACGCCGGAAACAATAAGGGCAATTCCGGATTTGTATTTGTTGTATTTTTATATTTGTTTAACATTCTTACATTTTTTAGTTTGAAGTATTACAGTGAGTATTGTATTGTATTGCAGTATATCGTGATATATTGTATCGTATCGTGAGGCCCTTGGGGCATTGAGTGGACTGTTAGTTAAGTGAGAGGGACAGAAGTAATTAAGCCAGAATTGGAGTGTATATATGTCAACACTTCCCCCGCTAGGCTACCGCGCCGACAAGTATATATTTTTACATATAAAGAAAGACTATTTCAAATCTACATGAACATAACATTCGTTTTAAATCTGTTTTACTGTTACATCACTTACCTATAAAATTAACAAGACGCCAAACATATACATAGATTATAAAAAAATAAAATAAAATAATAACTTTCATGAATTCTGACTCTTTTTTTTTAAAGACTTTTTGGGTACTTTGTCTTTTATTTATAGGACGGACAGAGATGTAGAGATTGGGGGACCCAATCTGCGCAACTGTGCATGTGGGTGCAGGCACCTTAACCCACTACACCACGGCGGCGGCCAAATTTAGACTTTTTCATGGTGTAAACAAGTTCTGGCACCAGAGACTTTAAATGATCTTACAGAAAATCAGCCATGTGCCTGTAGACGTGCGGTTACTATAGCAACAAGTTAAGTGTCGGAGAGCGTTATTAAATGGAGATCAATAGAGTTAACGCAGAGTGCTAGCACTGATATCAACAGTGTAGCACATCTAGAATTAAACCGATTAACTAGTCCTTACAATCTTTGTAGTACACACACTCCTACTGGAAGCTGCTAGAGAACTCATTTATGGAATCGTTTCGAATCACTCATTAAACGGATACTTCGAGTTAGTACACGGATTCCGACTGCATTTGCCATGGTATTCCACTAGGGGGCACTTAACATTCATTCATTCATCTTATACCCGCTTATTTCCTGATTCGGGGTCACAGGGATCTGCTGGAGTCTATCCCAGCCGCCTCTGAAAGGGTGAAAGGCAGGAGGGGGACACCCTGGACAGGTCGCCAGTCCATCACAGGGCCACACACACACACACACACTCACTCCTATGGGCAATTTAGAATCACCAATCAATCTAAGATACATGTTTTTGGACTGTGGGAGGAAACCGGAAAACCCGGAGTAAACCCACACAAGCACAGGGAGAACATACACACTCCACACAGAAAGACCCCTGCTTGGAAATCAAACCCGGGACCTTCTTGCTAGATCGCTAGAATTTTTAGGAAGTTTTCTAAACAACTCAGTCAGCTACTTTTTCCTACAGTTACAACTTCTTAGAACAATTAAATAGGGTAATTTTTTAGTATTTTGTCTTTGTTGTCGTTAGCAAGGACTTGCGTTATATAAAGGATCGGGTTATCTAACCTCCATGAATCCGGATTAACTTATCTCAAACAGCTGCAGACACACACACACACACACACACACACACACACACACAGTGCAGAGAAGCCTGGTGTTCTCACCATGAGGCATGTGGAGGTCTGAGTACTAGCCATTTTGCACGAGCGAGGGACCTTTCCTGTCACCATGGCCTGCAGGGACTGCAGCTGCTGCAGCAAAGACCTGAGACGAGAATAACAACAAGATCATGTTTACAAATTTAATACTGTTGTGTGTTAAAGTCTCCTCGACGAACCTTATGAAAATTCTGCAAACCACAATCTGCTCTCATTTCTACATAATAAAGGTTAGAAAAAACCCTACGATTAAAGCCAGGATGATCTGACTCACTTGTTGGTACATTCAAGGTTCTCCACTTTCCTGCGCAGCTCGCTGTTCTCGTTGGAACACGTCTCCACCCTGCAGTCATAACACCAGTGTGATATTACAAAAGCAAAACATAAAACACTTACGGGTTTGTTAGCTTAGCTTCGTTTTTATAACACAACATTCTACTACTCTAAAAAACCCAAAGGGTTCTGTTTGGACTACACGGATTAACCACACAACACGTCTACAAAGACAGCACACGCTTATAGGGACGTCCAGTCAAGGACAAGAGTTATTTATTCATATTGATTTTAAAATAACAGTAAGGTTGCAGCATGTCAAAGGAGGACAACATGTAGTGACCTGTCTGTGTAGTGAGTGTGTTGTGTAGGGACCTGTCTGTGTAGTGAGTGTGTTGTGTAGTGACCTGTCTGTGTAGTGAGTGTGTGTCGTGTAGTGTGTGTTGTGTAGTGAGTGCGTTGTGTAGCGAACTGTCTGTGTAGTGAGTGTGTTGTGTAGCGACCTGTCTGTGTAGTGAGTGTGTTGTGTAGCGAAACTGTGTGTAGTAAGTGTCTCGTGTAGTCAACTTTCTGTACAGTGTGTGTTTTGTGGTGAGTGTGTCATGTGGTAAACTGTCTGTAGTGTGTGTGTGTGTGTGTTGTGAAGTGAACTAATTGTGTAAAGAGTGTGTTGTGTAGTGAACTGTCTGTGTAGTGATTGTCTCAGGTAGCGAACTGTCTGTGTAGTGAGTGCGTTGTGTAGCGACCTGTCTGTGTAGTGAGTGTGTTGTGTAGCGACCTGTCTGTGTAGTGAGTGTGTTGTGTAGTGACCTGTCTGTGTAGTGAGTGTGTTGTGTAGCGACCTGTCTGTGTAGTGAGTGGTGTCGTGTAGTGAAGTGAACTGTGTGTAGTAAGTGTCTCGTGTAGTCAACTTTCTGTACAGTGTGTGTTTTGTGGCGAGTGTGTCATGTGGTAAACTGTCTGTAGTGTGTGTGTCGTGAAGAGAGAACTAATTGTGTAAAGAGTGTGTTGTGTAGTGAACCGTCTGTGTAGTGAGTGTGTGTTGTGTATTGAACTGTCTGGGTAGCGAGTGTGTTGTGTAGTGACCTGTCTGTATAGTGAGCGCGTGTTGTGTAGTGACCTGTCTGTGTAGCGAGTGCGTTGTGTAGTGACCTGTCTGTGTAGCGACTTGGGTGCGTTGTGTAGTGACCTGTCTGTGTAGTGTGTGTTGTGTAGTGAGTGTGTTGTGTATTGAACTGTCTGGGTAGCGAGTGTGTTGTGTAGTGACCTGTCTGTATAGTGAGCGTGTTGTGTAGTGACCTGTCTGTGTAGCGAGTGCGTTGTGTAGTGACCTGTCTGTGTAGCGAGTGCGTTGTGTAGTGACCTGTCTGTGTAGTGTGTGTTGTGTAGTGAGTGTGTTGTGTATTGAACTGTCTGGGTAGCGAGTGTGTTGTGTAGTGACCTGTCTGTATAGTGAGTCGTGTTGTGTAGTGACCTGTCGAAGTGGTTGGGTGTAGTGTGTAGCTGTGCGTTGTGTAGCGAGTGCGTTGTGTAGTGACCTGTCTGTGTAGCGAGTGCGTTGTGTAGTGACCTGTCTGTGTAGTGTGTGTTGTGTAGTGAGTGCGTTGTCTAGTGACCTGTCTGTGTAGTAAGTGCGTTGTGTAGTGACCTGTCTGTGTAGTTAGTGCATTGTGTAGTGACCTGTCTGTGTAGCGAGTGCCTTGTGTAGTGACCTGTGTAGCGAGTGTGTTGTGTAGTGACCAGTCTGTGTGTAGCGAGTGCGTTGTGTAGTGACCTGTCTGTGTAGTGTGTGTGTGTGTGTAGTGAGTGCGTTGTGTATTGTGTGTGAAGTGACCTGTCTGTGTAGTAAGTGCGTAGTGGTTGTGTAGTGACCTGTCTGTGTAGTGAGTGCATTGTGTAGTGACCATGTCTGTGTAGCGAGTGTGTTGTGTAGTGACCAGTCTGTGTAGCGAGTGTGTTGTTGTAGTGACCAGTCTGTGTAGCGAGTGTGTTGTGTAGTGACCAGTCTGTGTGTAGCAGTGAGTGCGTTGTGTAGTGACCAGTCTGTGTAGTGAGGGTGCGTTGTGTTGTAGCGACCTGTCTGTGTAGTGAGTGTGTTGTGTTGTGTAGCGACCTGTCTGTGCAGCGAGCGAGTGCGTTGTGTAGCGACCTGTCTGTGTAGTGAGTGCGTTGTGTAGCGACCTGTCTGTGTAGTGAGTGCGTTGTGTAGCGACCTGTCTGTGTAGTGAGTGCGTTGTGTAGCGAACTGTCTGTGTAGTGAGTGCGTTGTGTAGCGAACTGTCTGTGTAGTGAGTGCGTTGTGTAGCGAAACTGTCTGTGTAAGTGTCTGTGTGCGAGTGTGTTGTAGTGAGTGTGTTGTGTAGCGAACTGTGTCTGTGTCTGTGTACTGTTGTGTGAGTGCGTTGTGTAGCGAACTGTCTGTGTAGTGAGTGTGTTGTGTAGCGAACTGTCTGTAAATTAAGCATGTTATCTGAGAGGGCATGTCGTTTAGCGCGCACGTGTGTGTGTGTGTGTGTGTGTGTGTATGTGTGTGTGTGTATTAATCTCACTTTTTTTCTAGGGCATCCACATATTCTTTTTTCTTCCGCCGACTTTCCTGTGCAGAAATCTGTGGAAAATAAAGACCAGGACATTCAAAACCGTTTCCCAGTAGAGCACACACAGATAAATAACATTACGTAATTGGTCTGGAACACACACACACACACTCACACACACAAACACACACAAACACACCTTATTCTTGATTTTCCTGCGGATCTTTTTTAGGGCTTTCTCCTCAGATTTTGACAGAGGCAGTTTAGTGGGTACGGGGTAACCCTCCGCAATCAGAGTGCGTCTCTCCTCCTCAGTCAGAAGAAGAGGACCAGAGCCCTGGAGCTTCTATTACACACAGAGAGAGAGAGAGAGAGAGGGAGAGAGAGAGAGACGGGGATTAGAGAGAGAGAGAGAGGAGAGAGAGAGAGAGAGAGAGACAGAAAGTGAGTAAGGGAGAGGGACAGAGAGAGGGGGCAAGAAAAAAGGGGATAGGGGTATTTTAGAATATTATATTGTGAATTCACAAAACTTTTTCTCTAGTCATGGAGACGTTTGCGCCACAGGAAATGAAGCAAGAAAGTGTGTGTGTGTGTGTGTGTATTCATGTTTGTACCATTTCTTATCTCTGTAAGTGTCTTTATCTGTGTGTGGATATGTGTGTGTGTATCTGTGTGTGTGTGTATTCATGTTTGTACCATTTCTTATCTGTGTAAGTGTCTTTATCTGTGTGTGGATGTGTGTGTGTATCTGTGTGTGTATTCATGTTTGTGCCATTCTGTATCTCTGTAAGTGTCTTGATCTATGTGTGTGGGTGTGTTTGTGTGTGTGTGTGTGTGTGTGTGTCTGTTGGTATCTTTGTGAGTATCTGTGTTTTGGGGGTGTTTTAATGTATGTGTCCCAATGCATTTGTGTGCATCCATTTGTGTTTTTCTGAATGTGTGTGTTTACCTGTAGGTGTGTATCAATACAATGTTTGCATCTTTGTGTGTGTGTATATATATGTGCACGTTTCCTCACACTCACATGCGGGGCAGTGAGAAGGGGTGAGTTGGACAGTGAGTTGGGCAGTGAGGGCGTTGTGCGCTGCGCCACCTTGAGGACAGCGGGGTTCTGTGTTGGGCTGGCGGGGGTGCAGGGGTGAACAGGGCTCTGACTGCCCTCTGTGTCACTGCCATGAGAGCTGGGAGGAGTCGGGGGCATCTGCAAAGCCTCAAGTTCTACACACACACACACACACACACACACACACACACACACGTTAGTGATGTTTTACCTTAATTAATATTGGTGGTGTGATTCGTGACTGGTCACGTTGACCAATGCAGTCGTTACCTTTAGGGGAGAGATTCAGGAACTGATCCACCTCATGGGGCTCCAGTTTAATCTCCGGGCTGAAGCCTTCATCCTTAATGATCTGCAGCCATCACACACACACACACACACACACACACACACACACAGGTATTTTGTGTATTTCTGCGTCTTTTTAAGTGCTTTAAGAAAACAACATTGTTTCTTGTAGCTAAATTGCGTTTGTTTCACAACATTCAAGTTAAACACTGTCCAACTTATGTCACATGACAATATTAACATGGCGGATGTAGTACGTTCAAATTTCATTTATGCTACCTGTAAACATATCTATATATAAAAACATACCTGTTAACGTTTGTGAAATGTAGTATGCGTAAATCCCCACCCAAATCTTAACTAGTACACCACTTCCTTGTTCCTGAAGATGTGTTAATACACTAGTGTCTTTGATTTACCAGCAAAAATTACCGTAAGGAACACGCGGAAAGCATTTCCCCGATGATCTTTACGAAAGCAAAGCTAAACTGTTTTACACGGCGTTCGGCATTGTGCTTCTGCAATACGCACTTAATCCCGTAATTTAATTGCAACTAAACTGTAAAATCAGTCATGCTGTTTTTCATGAGATTTTGGAGGGACTAAAAAAAGGCACTCAATTATACTTTATGGTTAAAAAATAACTAAGAATAATGTGCAGATGATTGTTTCTTTTTATGATTATTGATTAAATAAATGTAATGAAATGTTTATCTATAATCCTAACTACAGGTCTAATAGCTGAGGAAGGTGGTGTGTTAGAGAGAGTGAACAGACCTGTGTGTTGAGCCTTGCGGTGTGTGAGAGGGACGCGGTGTTGGCCGATTCCACCGTCAGTGTGAGGGTCACTGTAGGCAGCAGGGCTGGAGAATCACACAGCAGAGGCTCCGTCTTCAGGTCTAAACTCTCCTCTTTCTCCTCATCCTCCAGATTCTCCATCAGCTGCTGCTCCATTGGCCAGTCCTCGCTGTCTGATTCTCCTGCACACACACACACAACACACACCACACACACACACACACACACACACACACACACACACACACACACACACACAGAACTCAATCAGTTTGATCCAAGATTCATCTGCCCAGTGGGCAGGTTCCTGGCCAGTGTTTTGGGAGGGTTCCCAGCCCAGTGTTGCCAGATTGGGAGGGTTCCCAGCCCAGTGTTGCCAGATTGGGAGGGTTCCCAGCCCAGTGTTGCCAGATTGGGAGGGTTCCCAGCCCAGTGTTGCCAGATTGGGAGGGTTCCCAGCCCAGTGTTGCCAGATTGGGAGGGTTCCCAGCCCAGTGTTGCCAGACTGGGAGGGTTCCCAGCCCAGTGTTGCCAGATTGGGAGGGTTCCCAGCCCAGTGTTGCCAGACTGGGAGGGTTCCCAGCCCAGTGTTGCCAATAATAATAATAATAACAACGTGATTTTATTGACTTTTGGATGAAAAATTTAATCAAAATTTACCATAAATGATTCCTGGTGTTTTACACAAAAATAAAATCATTTGTTCTGATGTTCATCCGGAGCTGCTATAATATCAGTTTCATCAGCGTATCTTAGATTTTATATTCTCCTGATACACAAACTGCAGATTATATAACATTTACAACACAAAAATATGAGCTCATTGTTTATCTGTACCGGGATCGGCCATAAAAGGATTTAATTTTACACTTAACAAACTCTTACACAATATAAATTTAGTGCCACTGTAAGCACAGTCATAAAATCGCAGGGTTTACACAGCAAGACTCGTCCGGAGTTTTAAGTCATCAATCCGTGCTACTGCTGGGCTGCCGAGTTAGCGCCTTCAACCGTTAACTGCTCAGGTGATCATTATTGCTTTAGATGAGGTGGTCTAATGAGTGTAATGCTGTCTTACTGCGTTATCTGCTAATTTCCCCTCACTTACCAGGTTCGCTGCTGGTTTTGTCCGTGGTCAGGTGGGAGAGGGGTGACTGCGGGCGTGAGTCTCCGCTAAGAGAGTAGCTGTGCTCTGATTGGATGTGAGGAGGCGGCGGAGACGTAGGGCTCAGCTCCTCCTCCATGTCCATCATTTCGCTTCTCTCGGACAGGAAGGGGTCACTCAGCAGCTGCCCCAGCAGCACCTCCTGAGACAGGTCATCCAGGAGCTCGGTGAAATGCTATACGGGAAAAATACACAAAGGTGGAGAAATAAGAATACTGGAATAGAAAGAGCTACCAGATGAGATTCCGCTTTCTTTGCCAAAGAGAAAATAATCTCACTGAACTGAAACAGAAGTAATGAAAAAAAATACTAAAGTACTACTACGAAAAATGTCTAATTACATTTACGGCATTTGGCAGACTTCCTTATCCAGAGACACTTACATTTATCTCCTCTATGCAATGAGCAATCGGGGGTTAGGGTATCAGTCCAACACCCGTCCCTACAACATCAGTCCCTAAATATATAAATAATAACTGAATGTAGACAGAAGAAATGTTTAGAGCCGTGTAATATATCGATACAGCTAAATATCACAATTTTTTTTTTTTACAATAGTGTATCGATATTCTAATGTCTAATATCGATATATATATATAAATTATGTTTTAAACTGCTTTATGTTAATATTTAATTAAAACCTACAAACAACTTCCTCCTTCGCTCTTGTAGTATTGCAATATGTACTGTACTGCAATATATCGCGATATATTGTATCGTGAACCGTGTATCGTTAGTCCTTCACCAATAGCGAGCCCTAAGAAAAAGATTCTATGATGGGATGTGATTCAGTGTTTTAAAACCCAAACCAAATCCAATACTGCATTACAGTTTTCTACATGGGGTCACAGGAAAACTGGGGCCCATGGCACTTTGAGCGGGGGGGTGGGGGTGGACGATCACAAAATCACATGCCAATTCACACACAACGAATGATTTGAAGACGCCTAATCAGCCTACAACATGTTTTTTCAACTGGAGAAAGATTCTCCCCAGTCTCGCTAACGAATTCGTTTAATTCATCTTTTTAATGACTAAAATCTATTAAACTTAAAATTAGGACATTAAAAAAAATCTTTACCAGCTGTATATTTTGTGAAATGATGATCCTACGTCTCGACCCTAGTCAGACACCGCTACTTCGCGTAACAGCAACAACAACAATAATGGCGGACTACATGTTGCTGTCGGTGATATGTGAGGTAGCAGTTTGTGTGCGTGTGTGTGTGTGTGTGTGTGTGTGTGTGTGTGTGTGTGTGTGTGTGTGCTTCGTTTATTTTTTAGATTTATCCACTCTGGAAGCCGGTACAAAAATACAGCATTTTAAAAAAATGGTTGTATACAGAATGCAAGGTTTATGTGCAGGTTCCAAGTCTTCTTTGTGTGTCTCTGTGGATACAGCGCCACATACAGGTCAAGCACGTATACTACATTGTTTTCAGACGGTTTCAGTGATTACAGAATACCTTTTAAAACGAGCCTCAAAAAAAAAAAAAAGATAGGGTAGGAACAGCTCTGGCTTCATGCGGATGCAGCCTTAAATTGCACCCTATACAAGCAGTTAAAGGACGCTCGGCACGATGCCTTTAGATGCCAGGTTTCACAGTCTGCATACCGGAGGCACAGCAACGCCGCAAAGTTGCTGCTGAGACAAGTCGACTTTCACTCCACCAATAAGAAGCCGCCAAATCTCAGGCTGAAGATACCTCTCTGGAGGGCAGATTTCCCCCACCTTCTTCCCCATGCTTTTGCTCTGTCCCAGCTTGCAAAAGGCATTTGCTTCTCTCAAACAAGTCAGGACAAGGTGAATTACCCTCATCCCTCCAGCTGAGTTTTGCAGCTGTGCATTCAGAACTCTGTCTGGAGGACATTTTTCCTCCCACAGAGGAGTCATCTCTACCAGTTGTCTCTGGTACACCCTCAAGGCCAAATCTTAGTTCAATGACTCGGATGAAGTTCAGCACATTTTTGCGTCATCATAGTACGCTGTAGAGGCAAAGCCAGGGGCAGAATAGGTGGAATTCCTGAGATGGGACGAGTTCGGTTCAATGGGTTTGTCTTGCTTAGCCAGATATTTAGGCTGCCTGCAGAAGGTCTGGACTCTTGATTAATGCCATCTGACTGACATTTAATCAATCCCAGTAGTTTTTGTCTGAGGAGTGTCGATCTGGCAAGTTTATGGTTTATTTACTTTATCAAGCACGCAAATAAAAGGAACAGAGAAATAAAATAAAATGGAATACTTTGAATTTCTGACTTATATTTAAGTTTATTTATAGTATAAAGACGGACAAACTACCTATTTAAATAACTATAACATGAAAAATATTGTTACTGTGAAATAAAATTAGAAATGTGGTGGTGGTAGCCCAAATAGGGGAAGTGGTAGCTTAATGGTTAAGACCTGGGTTTAATTCCCAGGACCACCAAGCCAAACATTTAATTGTAAATGGTTAAGTCTCTGTGTTGTTAATTAAAGGACAGGGTTCCATACTTAGCAATGCTAAGATGCCACTGTTGGGCCCTTGAACAAGGCCCTTAACCTTTCCTACCCCAGAGCTGCTGTATCATGGCTGACCCTGTGCACTGAACTTTTTAAGCTGTGAAGTAAGAATTTCACTGTGTTGTAATGTAAATGTGACAAAGGATTTTATTCATCGGTGTGTGTGTATGTATGTGTGAGTGTGTGTGTGTGTGTGTGTGTGTGTGTGGAGGGGAGGAGGTTACAGTAGACAATAGCAGATTGATTAGTCTAGCTCGGGCCACAGGTCAAACAAAAGCCCCTTTTATCAGCACAGACCTGCAAAATCCACCGAGTAAAGAAACCCACCGGGGTCACCAGCTTCATCAGAAAAGAACAAAGTCCCAATGTAAAAGTTGGAGGTCGTGTCACAGGCATGATGCTGTCGGGTCCAAATTACAGGGTAAAAAAAATTAACCTTTTACACTGGTGGTGAAAGTGTGTTTGGATACCAGCTGTAAAAACTGAGAACCGAAGAACAAGATCAGTTAAAGAACCAGGACCAGGAACGGACACAGAAACAAATAAAGGTTCCCTCAAAAAAAAAAAGTCATTAATGATCTGACTGAAGGAACAGGAAATACTGAGAGGGAGAGGGGGGGGGGGGGGGGGGGAGGGGGGGGGTGGGCGGGGGGGGGGGGAGGGGGGAGGAGAGGGAGAGAGAGAGAGAGAGAGCGAGGAGAGAGAGAGAGAGAGGAAAAGAACGAAGCAAAGAAGGGAGGAAAAGAGAAAAATATTTTTGGTGTTGGATCAAGCATGGGCTCACGCAAACACAAACACACACACACACACACACACACACACATATATGTGAAGCCAAAACTGCTCAAGTCAGAAATCCTCTTTTTCCAGTCTGATCATGACTCACACATGGGACCAGTGAAAGAAGCTCTGTCTGCTCGGGTACACACACACACACACACACACACACACACACACTTTTTTAGGTAGCTTTGCTGATCTGTCTCTTGGAGACGTTGCCACAGTTCTGGATTTAGATGATGATGAGATCAGATCTCTGTGTGAAGCTCTGGTTGTTGTCAGACTCCAAAAACTAAAACCACTTACTGGATTATTACCATTAAGAACAAAACAAATGTTTGGAAATGTAAACTGATTTTTCCTACTGATAAACGACAGAAAAAAAAGAGAGAGAGAAATCACCAGTGCTGGAAATGTTCCTTTAACAGTAGTTACGGTAATTCTCGCTAGTAGTAACTGAGTTACATCATTATAAATAACTGATTATCAGGGAAAGAAACTATTGTATTAATTCAGCCTGTCTAATAGGTTGAATTAAAAAAATTAGAAAATAGAATAAATTATTATTATTAATTATTGTTCATTAATCTACACTATATGAATGTTGTGATGTCATGTGACGATGTGAGGTGATTTATTGGATTAGAATTACTGTCACCGACGTGAAGAAGGCTCTTTCTTCCTGATCATAAATGACATGATACATAAACCTCAACGCGAAAAAACAGTGTTTATACTTCCAGCTACCCTTAAACTCCTCGGACTTGCCATCAATCTGAATCCTGTAGTACGTCCCAAATTCATTCATCCTAAACAGACTCAGAAAGTACAAACTTACTTAAATGTAGTACATAAAAAGTATCATGTGATTTCAGACGGCGCTGTTGTCGCTGGTGTGCTTCTATCTAAGCCAATCATCATCAGTTATGTGTCCTATCTCACCCCAGACGGGGGGAAAAAAACAAACTACTCGGATTAATACCGCTTCAGTGAGCTTAGTTATAGTAATGCCGCATTCTATTGTCAGTAATGGTAACGGCGATGTAACGAGAGAAACAGTCATTCGTTTGATTATTCGTTACTGAAAAAGTAATGCCGTTTTTTAGAAGCTGAAGGTCTTCCCTCTATCATTACAGAAATGAGATCTGTTATTAAACACGCGCTGACAGACATGTGGTAAGACAATGGCGGTGAATTATCCCAAAGTGCACGCCGTCCCCGTGTGTGGCTGCTCCGGACGGCGGGGGACAGGATGTGATCGTTTTCCTTTTACTATATGATAAATAAAGAAGGGGATTTTCAGCAGCGGTGTCTGAGAGGGGACGGATCAGAAATCCAAACTGGACCAGTCACTTGGTATAAATAAGGCTCGGGGCAGATAGCGGGGTGGGTTCCTGAGAGGTTGTAGGTTTAATGCGGGGAGAGAGGCTGCTTTGTTTATGACATGCCGAAAGGTCTGGAGAAGACAAGGTGGCTGTGTTAGTGTTAGCAGCGTAATTCGGAGGGCAGTGTTATTTTTTAGCCACTTGGGGATAAAGCAGGAGAATGCAGAGTGGGGGAGGAACAACCGCGGTGATGCAAGAGTAGAAAAACAGATGTGAATTAGATAGCCACAATGAGCATGCAATAACGCACAATTTTACATACACACACACACACACACACATACATTTAAACAGATACGCACACAAATACACTCTAGGATCAAAGGTCCTCCCTCTCGTCTGAATTTGTACCTTGGTCTTAATTGGTTTTCTGATCTGGTCCCGTGATACTGTCCAACATGTGTCCATGATATATTCCGCATTTCCAACAGCAGTTTCCAAAAGTCTGAGCTAAAATCCGCTGCTTGTTGCATTATCCAAGTCAGCCAGAGAATCTGTCTGAAACCTTCATTTAAAAAAAAAAAAAGATCCCATGTCTTAAGCCCTTGTTTTATTTGGACAGACCGCCTCGTGTTTGTACGATGCCAGCGTTTATTTTGACTATGTGCCAGGTCGCCTTGACTTGGATATGTTTTACCACTTATCATTCGGTGGTACTGTCCATTTACAAGGTTCGTACAGTCATGAAAAACCTGGTAAAGTCTTGGATTTAGGAGTCAAAATGTTTTGGTGAAATGACGATGATGACAAAAGCTTATCTCTAACAGCTGGATTAATGTCCAAAAGTACAACCTAGAGGACGTTATCAGAAGAACATTACTGCTGTTTCTTTTTATCATTTCTCCTCTGGCCTAGAAGGCTTTAAAATCTGGTGAACTAAATCGTTTGGATGATCTACCAGTTTAACAGTCTTATTGCCAGCACATTGTCCACATCTGGCTGCATTTGGGTCCTCTGAGACAAATTTGGGATCCTAAAAAGGTTCCTATAATTCTACGCTAAAATCTGTTGCCTTTGATGGCCAGTCTAGACAATGGACAAAGACTTTCCTGCAGTGTGACTTCCCCTACCATAACCGCCAAACCAGGAAACAATAGGAGCGCCAAACACTATGACGTCCAGTGGATAGCACAGCACTTTGGCGAAAAGAGGAGTGTTTGAATGACGTGTCATCACTGCCGTTTATTTGCTGTAAGCCAACACTTAGCAAGAGAACACGGATTACTGAACGCATCACAGATTCATAACGTAAAAACTCCAGACGAGTCTTTTTGTGTGCGTCCATTTTGGACGTTTTTACTATACTACAGTCTGAGACATTAAGACAATGTATAAACATGGAGATCATGTTTATACATTCTGACAAGCAACAACTGCAAAAGACTGTTAATTATCGCCTGGATGTGTGAGACTGGGTTTAATCGCTGATCATCATCCTAGTTAGCTGACAACAATATCAGCGTGTTTATAAGTGCAGGAAATTATTAGTTATGAAAACTTCATAAGCAGCATGCTGATTTATTCGACCAATCGTGTGACCATGGTGAACTTTATTAAATAACAGAGTGAACTCTGACTTTAGGTTTCACCCATGGCGTGGTACTTGTAGTTAAATGGGTTGGTTTTTCCGAAACTGTTGGTAAGGAGTAAGGAGCATAGACAATGATCAGACTGGATTAGACTGACCAGAAGTCTACTCTAACTTAATTAAACACTCTTTAAACTTGTTGCCAGCTGAAAAGTATCTCAGAACTCCCAGTATGCCAACAACAGTATGTCAGATTACTATTTTTTCGAGGAGGCTAAGATGTGCAAAGACTTACTTAAACTGGACCAAGCTGACCCAGAGCGAGACACACTGGATGGCGTATATCTGCTTTTAAGCTTAAACATATACTAACTACAGAAGTAGAAGGACATTTACATTTTTCCTTAAGTCAAATACAGGAATACCTTGTCAGGATTAAAGCATCAAGATCTGGAGGTCCTGTACCCGTTTACCGTATCTGTACACAGGCCTTCAGTGACTTCAAATTTCCAGATTACTCAATTTAAAATGGCACAACCAAAAAAAAAAATGAAAAGGAAATCAGCACATTGAAATCGTTACTCCATTCTTCCTGAAAGGAAAATGTGATACGTATTCAGCTGCCTGGAATTTCTCAAGAGTCCAAATGCAACTGCATCTCCCTGAACTTGTTTTGGAGCCAGTCCTAAAACCAACAAAGAAGCAGCAAACCCTTTCAGTTCTCACAGTGTGTGTATGCGGCATGTAATACGAGATAAAATGTCAGAAGTATCCCATAGCACCATCCTAGATACTCGTCTCTTATTCAGGACATGAGCCCAGTTTAGCTTGGCCTCAGAGGTCCCCGTGGCTCAGCACAGCCATCTTCTAAATGAATTTAAAAATCTTCTGACTGTGGATTGTGTATTTATATACTGTATCTGTCCATACAAACACACTACACGGCCAAATGCACTGTATGTGGAACCAGTATTATATTGGAAGCACATAAATACATACAGTATGAAGTCATTGTATGCTGGAATTAGGAGACTTTAACACTGTTCCAGCAGGACAATGTCCCTGTGCACAAAACCCTTTATCTGCATGAAGACATGCTTTGTTCTGGATGTTTTGGAGCGGAAGAACTCACATGTCCTGTACAGAGCCCTGATTCTGACTTAATCCTTAACACCTTTGGGATGAACTGGAACCCTGACTGAACCCAAGACCTCCTCATCATTACATCATCACTGACTGATCTCACTAATACTGTTGTAGCTGAACAAACACAAAAAAAAGTCACACAACACAATCTAGTTGAAAAGGTATAACGAAAAACACAGTGGAAATAAATCTAGCTGAACCTCCGAAATTCCTTTACTAAAACTAGTGTTTGCATCATAAATACGGCGTTGCTGGAAAACCAGAAAAATCATAAGCTTTCTCATGCAGTGGTTCTACTAAAGGTCATTGGTTGGTTTCTGTACAGTCGGTCTGACGCCTCCTCCTGTGAAAGCAGGTGGTTTTTTCAAACATAAGTATATACCAGAAGCCCTTACAGCGGGTAGCGGTCTGACTTACCACACTAACTCGGCTCTGCCCGTTTGGGCTAAAATGCATGTCATGGTGACTTCCCAGCTTCCCTTGCCTCCGACAACAGAAAAGACAACCTTGTGGGTAAAAAGTGCCTAAGGAATGATTGGGGGTTGTATGAGGTTAAAGAACTCAGGAAATGAAATAGATACCTTCAGAAATTAAATTACTGCGTAGACATTTATCCAAGGACAACTGGACTAGAAAGATTCTGGGTTCCTGCTGATAGCTGGTAATGTTAGAAGGGCCGAGTAGTGAAAGCCCCCACCCCCCCACGCCTTAAACATCAAATGCAAAACTAAGTAAGTACAGACATAAGGCAGGGTATAATTAGTTGTATTACAGACTGCGAAGGCAGCCAAGGGCGTGAGCAGGAACAATCAGTCCCAAAAATAACCCGTTCTGTATTTTCTCTACAGAAAACTTATTATGGAAATGATAACAGAACTATTTCATGCTAGACTAAGATAAAAAAAAAAAAATGTGTGAATACATTTTAAAAAAGGTAAGGTAAGGATGTTAGGAGGTCTATTGTTAAACAATCAGGGGAGTTTTAATAATACGATACTTTCCTATACAGTCACCTCTTAATATTTTCACAACTCACCTTCCGTTTGCTTATTCTATATAAGAATAATCTCTAAAGTAGAACGAGAGAGAGAGAGAGAGAGAGAGAGAGAGAAAAAGAAAGGTGAGATGGCTAAATAGGGCAGGCTACACAGACAGAAGCCGATGTGTAGTGAATACGAGTAGAAAGGTTTGTTCTAGTGGCAGTAAAGGGCAGAGTCAGGCTCAGGTTCCAGCATCCTATCCAGTGCTGTGTAAGGTACCGCAACTACATCCGTTATTAAACCGAGAATTGTTACATATTACAGATGTAATTATCGTAGGTAGTAGGGATGAGCGTTTTGGTTTCCCAGGCTAGTAAAGTTAGCATGCTAACATCATTTCCGTGGCCGCGTAGTGGCTATTCTACACTGCTAAAGTGACGGTCACTAGGGCTGCACTTGCGAGGTCACGCACCCATTGCTTAATTTAGATGAATAATAAATGCTTTGCCCATTGGTTGTAGAAAGAACTATCCTGACCTCCTCAACCCCGAGTTCCGAAAAAGACGTTACAAGCAACATGGCTGCTTATAGCATAAACAGTAAACACAGCTGCACTGCCTACATTTAAATGACTTACACTATATAAACAAGTTAAAACAATCAACAAACAGAAACGTTTCCTTATTGACACTCGACAGCTCACAGAACTAAGAAGTTTGCATTACAGTGTAAAAACTTCGGGGCTTCGTTAAAAATCGCATACTTCCATACTACAGTAGGTGAACATAAGTGTGTGAGATGAGTAGTGCATCCAAAGCTTTAGTATGTAAATTAAAGTTTCCAGATGATCTACTACTTCCACCAGGATTCTGAAGTACACATACGATGGACACTATATTAACCCATGAGGCGGCGGGAGAGACGACTAGTCATATGTGGAAAGCAACAATGCCGAACTTTTCAAGCGCTTTAATTGTTACTTAAAGAAAAAATGTTCAGTATCATTGAATTGTACTCATTTAACATTATTTAAAGGTTCTAGTTGTATAAATGTTGGTGACTCTGGACAAGGGTGTCTGCTATAAAAGTAAATGCATTATCTGATTTTAGGTCCGTGCTGAGGAGGAGACAGGTGGCAGAGCTGGAAGTAGCAATGCTGAAGATGTTGAGGTTTTCTTTGGGAGTGACGAGGTTGGACAGGATAAGGGACGAGTTCATCAGGGGGACGGCTCATGTTAGATGTTTTGGGGAGAAACTCAGGGAAGCACAGATTGAGGTAGTTTGGACATGTACAGAGGAGGGATAGTGACGTCTTGGCAGGAAGTAGTATCGTTACAAGCTCATGATTGGCCGTTTAGGCGGAACATCTCTGTTGAATCTATTGGTAGGAGGATGTTAGAAATGAAGCTACCAGGCAGAAGGTAAAGAGGAAGACCAAAGAGGAGGTATAGGGATGTCATAAACAAGGACATGAAGTTAGTGTGTGTGAGTAAAGAGGATGTAGAGAATAGGGTGAGATGGAGACAGATGATTCGCTGTGGAGACCCCTAAAAGGGAACAGCCGAAAGGAGAAGTAAATGCTGTGACGTCGTATACTTGACAATATCAGCAGGGCGAATGTAGCATGTCCGAATTTCATTCATACTAGCGGTAACTATACTATATAGAAAATAGATCTTTTGCACGATCGGGAACTAAAATCTAATATATACTAAAGTTGTATTCGATTTTTCACGGAGCCGTAGTGTGCTGTACATCATCTGAGACACAGATAAACAAAATGGCATCTGAGACGTTCGTTCTTACCTGATAGCTTAAACGAACGGAAGCGGAACTTTTCTGGACCACATCACGTGCAACTGATGTCAGATTGCTAATAATAATAACAATAATAATATTAATTATAACAATAATAAATGTTAATGTAGGTCAGGTCTGGGCTGAGTTTCGACGTTGGGTGTTAACCAGTCGATCTATTTAGCGTTTAATCATGAAGCTCTCTTCTGCTTGAGCGGCGTCAAATACAAGAATGGAATGTGTGTGTGAGTGTAAGAGAGAGTGTGTATGTCTGTGTAAAGGGGGGGGGGGGGGGTCTGAATGAAACCAGTGAGTCCTGCACTGAAGGAGAACAGGTCGAAGCTGTGTGTCCACACGAGCCACAGGGAGTGGAGGCCTGAAAAGACACACGGTTCTGTGTCGAGGGGCCGACCAGCGCCCAGACACACGGCATGAAGAAGGAAGGCTTTTAATTCGAGGGGGTCAGAAATCACGCTCTGTTCACCTCTCTCACCATTTACACACACACACACCCCAACACACACACACACACAGTGTTTCGTCCTATCTTTACAGGGAGTCTTTAACTACTTCTGAAGTTACTGTTGGAGCTGTAAAAGATCAAAGTTTGTGTAAACCAATAAACTTTTGTGTTGAGCTTATTTTAAGTTTATATTTTAAACTTTTACATATGATCTTAAAAGTAATAAACATGTTACTGCGTGTGTGTATGTGCGTGTGTGTGTGTTGATGTAGATGTGTGTTACCATGCAGATGATTTCGTGTGTTTTTCTGCAGCACTTGTAGACGCACCAAATTATTGATAATGCTTTAAACAATTTAGTGAATAAAGTAAGTCAAGTGTGTGTAAAATGTTTGGGTTGCTTTGGTGCATCGTGTGTGTATCCTGGAGCTCCACGAGTGTGTGTGCTTGTGTGTGTGTTTTGTTACATTTTGCACCATGCAGCTGTGTGGTTTAATTCACAGCTACAATTTAACTGAGACACTCGGACCATTCAGTCAGACCATCAGTCTCTCTCTCTCTCTCTCTCTCTCTCGCAGCAACATCTGGCACAAATGCCAGACTTTTAACACACTTCCTGCTCTGCGAAAGTGTTCCTCCAGGTGTGGAAAAGTCAGATGTTCCACTTTACTGTCATGAAAATAGAGGGACATGACAAAAATAATGATAATACTGAACATACCGAGGTTCGAAATTATTTAGGATGGAATGCGGCCCATCTGTCCCTGTCCTGCCCCGCACTTTAAACTCTAATGCTCCTAAAATAATACAGTTGTCTTGCTACAGAGTCTAACGAGCAGGGCTTGTTTTCCCTGTATTAGGTTATCCTCATAGCTGATGCCATCTGCATTTCTTCGGCACTGACTCATGGGAGAATTCCGTAGCAGGACACAGTCGGCGTCCAAACAGGACGTAACGGGTTGGAGACAGAAACAACAGCCGGCGTGTTAATCTGCACTGCAAGACTGCTGTCTGGTTTGCCTGGTTTCAGTATTTCAAGTAAGTATATCCATAGTATGGACAGGCATGATCAATCGATGGTCGATAAATGACCGATAATTATAATTAATTAAACTGATTGATTGTTTCAGACTGGTGGAAAGTAAATAAAGTAGGTTTCACACACAGACACACACACATCTGCCTCCACCATCGTCTGTCCCAAACTCTTTAACACATATTACACACCCTGGGTTTTGTCTTTAACACATATTACACACCCTGTAACCTGTAACATGACGTGTAGGTCACCAAACGAACCTCCTCGTTTATAGTTCCGAGGACGCAGACACGTGTGACGCTAAAGTCTCCTATTTACGAACGAAAATGACTGCAAGAAATTGAATGAACATAGCAAAAAACTGCGATGCAGGTTGCAGTGTTTAGGAAATTTGCAATGCGGTCAATCAAAATTGCAACGATTACGAAAAAAGCCGCAAAAATCCAGGAAGCACTGAATAGAGAATTCCTTGTGGGGGGAAAAAAAACCTAAATAATAGTTGAAAAGTAACAATTATAATAATTAGTTGCTTATTTTCTTGATTCTTGTGAAAGAAATTTAATCCAACGCCCCGAGCTAGTCTACACCTCGGGAGAGTGAGCTGTGAAGTTGAAAGGCTTTTGTCAAACAACATATCGTCTGACTTCAGGCTAATAAAAGCTGCCCAATCCAAACGTCTGGATTAGACCATTCTAGACTTGCCTATTAATTAGAATATTAGAAACTAGACTCATCTTTTGATTAAAATCAATGAGTTGAGGTAAGATGGTGGTTGGGACGCAAGACAGGAGGGATGTAATAAACAAAAATACCGCTACCTCTGCACTATCCGGTCTACACCAGATGTGAAGATCCCAGATGTGAGCCACGTGTGTCATGCAAACGTTGCTACAACAGACCCCCTGACGTGTAAAAAGTCCCAGCGGGAGATGAATGAGGCTATATGGAGGGGAAACAAGGTGGCACTGTTGTGAGGAATTCGGAGTCAAACAAATCCCCATAAAGTGAGGAACAGAGATGAGAGGGGGAGGGGAGAGATACGGAGAGGTGAAGTAGTAGGTGAAAAAAAACTTGGCTGATCAGGAACAAGATGCAAAAACAAAGAGCTCATTCTCTCCCTCATAGTCGGAATCCAACTGCCCGGCTAATTAACCCGTACAGTCCTCAGCCTCCACAGTGGCGGATTCGTGTGCCTGGAACTGAGAAGGCAGAAGTACTTTTTCTTCTACTTGTTACTCTGGAAGCCTCCTGTGGTTCAGGAAACCATAGCCTTAAGGCGTCGTTTTAGTAAACCTTCAACTTTCAGACGGCTGCAATCAGAACTAGCAGTAATACGAAGCCTGTTATTAGTTTTTTTGCTTTGAAACGTAACCTACAATCTACTTTAGGGGTGCTGAAGGTAAAATTAGCAAAAGGAAATAAATTATTAGGTCTGTAATTGTTAAATAGGAGGACATCTGAAACGATTTAAATGATTAAATTTAACTCTATGAATCCACACCTATTTTCACACGTACACAAAAACTCCGCTTGTCAGCTAAACTGATGGTGTGCGATTAAAGATAACAAGTTAGCATTAGCAAGGCCGGTCATGACGTCACTTTTATGTGTGCGCTGAGTGAGATTGACTTAAGAGTGACTTATACTGTAGGTTCTCTATGTTTGGATTGGACATTTTTCTAGACGCTTAGTGATTTTAGCCAGGAAGGATACGGTGGGACAATAACATTAAAATAACTTGTGGCTCAGTGTTTGAGGAGTGAGTTCAATTCCCAGCACCACCAAAACTGGCACTGCTGGGCCCTTGAGCAAGTCCCTTAACACTCCACTGTTTGGTTGTATAAATAAAACGAATGCCGTCTAACAGAACCGGTAATAAATATTAATTAGGCACTTAATTATTTATTCATGAGGTGGTGAAAACCATTACACAGGTGTCTATACAGTGAGTTTGTCTAAGAGGTTGGGCAATTCTAAGGAGGGGGAAGGGCAATTCTAAGAGCCCGCGCACTTCAGGGGGCCACAGAGATCCATTTTATTAGTTGTAACAGTACTAGAACTGTTTGTTAAAATATATTAAACTGAATTCTCTCTAAAATATATAATAATTATATATAATATTTGATTATTGTGTTATATTTTTTCCTTATTTGTACTTGTAGGAATAGAAAATATGGCGTATTGTCCCTTTAACCTTCCTGTTATATAAGAAGTATCATTTTATTATATGTGATTGCTTAAAATTCACATTTATAAACCCAGAATTATTTTACATTTTTCTTTAACCCTTTATTAACATTTCAGGAGCAATTAAAGTTGCATGATTGAGACGAGGATAATATCAGGGTGAAAAGAGAAATAAATATACATCACGGTGTTAAATCGGATCTCCTGAACTTTATTCCTGTAGATCGTTTGGACCATGATGAGATGATCTGTGGAGCCTGACTGCTTGGTCTTCTAATAATAACATCCAGAAACTCAGTCATGAGAAATTACAACTGGGTTTATTATATGTGATGGAATAAGAATTGAACCCATTCCGGGGTGGACGACGGCTTTCAAAACTATTAATATATATATAATAGTTATCTCTCTCTCTCTCTCTCTCTCTCTCTCTCTCTCATATATTTTCCCCTTACATTTCTTACTTGCAATTTAAAAAATTGCACATTGTCCCTTTAACCTTCCTGTTATATGAGAAATACAATTTTATTATATTTAATGCTTAGAATTTACATGTATTAATACAGTATTGGCTAAAAATATATATTTTATCCATAACATCTACAAACGCAATCATAAGAAATAATATCTAATGGATATATATATATGGATAATAAACAGAAATTAATATCACTGTGTTTCGCCTGAACTTCTAGACCCTGATGAGAGAAATTACTATTAAAATCGGATCTCCTGAACTCTCCTGAAGATCTTTTGGACCCTGCCGAGATGATCTGTGGATTCTGACTGCTTGGTCTCCTGGATTTAATTCATAACATCCACAACGTCCGTCATGAGATTTATTAAATGTGATTGAATTAGAAATGAACGTTGAAAATATTGCGTACTGACGCTTTAACCTTTCTGTTATATGAGAAATATGATTTTATTATGTGCGCACGCTTAGAATTCACATGTCGCAAACCAAAAATAATAAATTTAACGGATAGGATCCACAAACTCAGTCATAATAAATAATATCCAAGGATATTCTTAGCTATAAGTATAACATCAGGGTTAAAAGAGAAATTAATATAAATCGCACTTCCTAAACTTTATTCCTGTAGATCTTTTGGACCATGATGAGATGATCTGTTGATCCTGACCTTTAATCCATAACATCTACAAACTCAGTCATAAGAAATAATATCTAAGGAGATAAATATATATATACATATACACACACACACACACATTATATATCAGGGTTAAAACAGTAATAAATATACACCACTGTGTTTAATCGGATCTCTTGAACTTTACTCCTGTAGATCCTTTGGACCCTGCTGAGATGATCTGTGGATCCTGACCGCTTGGTCTCCTGGATTGAATCCATAACATCCACAAATCACAACTTTGAAAAACTTTTTTAACTTACTGTGCTGTACAGGACGCTGTCAGTGTCTCCGGACTCGGACAGCTCGCTCAGATTCCGGTCCCAGTGTAGAAACGGCTCGGTGCCGTCCAGTATCTCCATGATGTGTGTTTATGAGGATTATTAAAAAGAAAATATGTGTGTGTGTGTCAGTCCAAATTTCACCACACAGCCCAGGTGGACGCCTAGAAAAGGCCACTTTCTGGCTTGTGAAGTCTTAAATCAGATAAATCGGAGTTTTTTTTCAGTAAATTTCTGCTTTGGTTCCGGATGTGAACAAGAAGTTCGACTTTTTCCTCGTTTCTTTAAGTACCGACGCCTTTCAGACGCTCAGGAATTCATGTGGGCGGGGAAAACATGGCTGTTCGGGTCAACGGTACCACCAAAAATCCTTCCAATTATTTCACCAAATTAAATTCATATCCTTGTCATAGTGTGTGTAAAAATATATTAATTCACGTGAACACTGCAGTTTAGTGCGTCACCTATTTTTACATTTCTAAAGAGCTAAATAAACAAAACTCAGGCACTAAATAAAACCCACCCCCTTACCCAGCAACCAATCAGATGTAAAGCACGAATCACGTCACATGTTTATGAAAACGGACAGAAGACACAGCAAATCAGATTCGACGCGAAGAAGCGCAATAAGTTGATGACGCTAATGATCTGTTAGCAAACCGAATGAAGCCAAGAATATTTATTCTATTGAACCTCCTCCTCCTGTCCGTCCCTTAAACACTCAGTTATATTTTAGCACATTTTATTATAATTTTCACTTTTTTAAAAGTGTTTTAAAAAAGGAGAACTATTGTGTTTATACTATTAATGAGAATGACTGAAATTGTTTTCATTAAAATACAAGAAAAGACAAAAAAAAATCGCTTCTTCTTCTTTTTCGGAACAAACAACCGGTTTAGTTGGGTTTATTAACACTAATCAAAAAAATCTAACACAAAATTGGACAACAAAAAAAAACCCTTGAAAATGTTGAAGCTTAACAATTTCCTGTCACTGGAGTCACATGATAGGAAATCAAAAACAAGTCCAAGAATGTTCCAGCATGACAATGTCCCTGTGCACAAACCCCCTGATCTCCATGAAGACATGCTGTGTTCTGATTGGAGGAGAAGAAATGTCCTGTACAGAATCCTAATTCTGATCAACCCCTTTAAACTGAACACCTTTGGGATGATCTGGAAGCCCGACTGAAGCCCAGACCTCCTCACTATTACATCATCAGTGTCTGATCTCACTCATACTATTGGACCTGAATGAACACAAATCCACACAGTCACATGACCCAATCTGGTGGAAAGACTTTCCAGGAGTGTGGCGGTTATCATAGATAGGAGAAATTGTTAAAAAACACCACCACATGGAGGTGATCTTCAAGGTGTCCCAATACTTTTGTCTCTGTAGCGTACACCAGACTTGTTGAACATGCAAGAATAAGATGGAATCATATAATAAATTCAGAAATCAAATAAGAAACTTTGGGGTATGTTATTTTTTATTACAATATAAAGTAGAATACATCAGTCATTTTGTTAAAAGAAAAAACCAAATGTATTTAACAAAGAGAAAACAAATGTAACTTTGGGTTTGGTCAACTCAATTACAATCCCTTCATTCAACTGCTAAACAAACGAAAGAACAAGAAAAAGAAGATCATAATACATGTAGTATAAGTTTACTGAGCTTTCAGGAAAATCCTTTACTCTCTGTCCCGTATGTCACTCAAAAACACAATGTTATCTGAAAAAAGAGAAGAAAAAGATAGCATGAGGTCATAAACGGGATAAAGAAGCCAAGTGAGATCATTTACGTCAACCTTTCAACAGATACGTGACGTCTAACCTGCGATGATGGTGGTGGCCTGCCGTCTCACGTTATTTTTATCCACATACTCTCCATAATCGAGCTTCCCCTCGACGAGAATCCGAGCCCTGAACACATTTCAGATGAATTTAGCATCAAGTTCAAGTTCATTTATTTATAAAACACTTTTAAAAGCAGACAGAAGACTGACACAAAGTGCTGTACATAAAAATCAAACCATAAACACAAACAGAAATAATAAAACACATGAACATAAAAACCAAAGGAAAGACACACAGACATTCTGAAGACAGAGTAATAATCAAGACCATTACAGTATGTAATAAGAAAAGGGTTATTAGTGTTTTTCAGAAGTGATGGGAAAACGGATAGAGACGGATAGAGCGGCAGATTGTTCCATAACCGAGGCACAACCACAGAAAAAGCTTAGTCCCTCTGAAGTCTGGACTGAGGAACTTCTAATATTATGAACAGCAGCTACGCTAACATCTCTCCACCTGTTTCCTTTTTATACCCATCCTGAGGAATCCAGAGATTACCGGTAGACCTTCAGGGAGAAAAGATGCCAGAAAAATTGCGAGAATCCCGAGGCAGGACCAGGTTCCTGCCCCAGGATGGACTTAAACTCACTCTGCTCCACTGGTCCAAAGCTACGGTTTACATTACAGTTGATCATTACAATATGCTGTAATTAACAATAACATGTGGTGTCCCCCAGATGAGGACGGGTTCCCTATTGAGTCTGGTTCCTCTCAAGGTTTCTTCCTACTTCATCTCAGGGAGTTTTTCTTTGCCACAGTCGCCTCCGGTTTGTTCATTAGGGACAAACTGACACTATTTACTGATACTGCATTTTGTGTAAAGCTGCTTTGAGACAATGTCCAATGTTAAAAGGGTAAAACAAAATTAAATTGATCTAATAGGAGATTCTGATCACTGGATCTGAGATTTTGAGTTGGGGTATAAAAGTGCAACGGCTCCGAGAGGGTAACCAGGGGCCTGTGTTATGTATTTATTATATTCAACTTCATTGTCATTGTGCAAGGTACGTGTACAGAACCAATGAAATGCATTTTTCGCATATCCCATCTTAGTAAGTTGGGGGTCAGAGCGAAGGGTATGATACTATGCTATGATACAGCGCCCCTGGAGCAGGAAGGGTTAAGGGTCTTGCTCAAGGACCCAACAGTGGTTGGCTTGCCGGTGGTGGGGCTTGAACCCAGGTGTGTTTCTGGTCTTCAGATCAGCAACTCAGCGCCTTAACCATTTGAGCCACCACTGCCCCCTTATTATCCACCAACAATAAGAGAACGTCTTCCATTCTATATTGAATAGGCAGCCAATGGGCGGGCCATCATTATAGAGGTGATGTGGTCACATTTGCGACTATTTTAAAGGAAGCCAGCAGCAGCGTTTCAGACCAGCTGTAGGTGAGTAATTTGTGTATGAAATAGCGCAATAAAGTGAGTTGCATTGATCCAAACATGAAGTAATAAATGCGTGGACAGCCGTCTCCAACGTGGTATCATTTAAAAAGTGTCAAATAATTTACCAGTCGAATTTACCATGTGCTTTATAATTAGCATCTGCTAAAGTAGCGCTAACACTCACTGTTGCGTATATATATATATATATATTTATTTACGCAATAGTTTTTCTTAGGTTTATAATAATTAGCTCTGAATTCTGTTAAACCACTGATATTAGCGCCGTTCACAAAATCTCTGTTAGCTTATACTTTATCACATCACAGCTTTGCTAGCTAAACCACACATTATATTTATTAGCTCTGTTAGCACCAGTTCTTTTTTTTGTTAGCTCTATATCACTATAATTAGTTATTAACACCAAGAAAAGCAGAAAGCTTCCTTTCCATCACCGACAATAGCATGTTAGATAAAAGCTTTTATTAGCAATGTTAGCTTGTATTTATCATATCATTAGCTTTGTTTAAAAAAATCATTTTGTACTTAGCTTTGGTAGCATTTTTCCATTACCGAGTTAGCTTTGTTAGATAATAATAATATTCTATTAAATATATTGGGTTTACTAATTTTTTTTATAGAAAAATGTTTATATTTTTATATCTATTCAGCCTAGGATTTATTTTATTAATGCCAGTTAGCAAGGCTTAACAAACAGATGTAAAACAGATGTTCACTTGTGCACTGGATACTTGCCCTTTCTTTACGTAGTTATAGGCCACGTCTCTGAGACCGGGCTTGAACACCGAAATTCTGTGCCACGTCGTCTTCTGACTGACGTCTCCTGCAAAACACACATGAACGATGGAGAGAAAGTTGCTGTTTTAGTGTCAGAACAGTCACGCAAGCCCCGTGGATGGGATCTCGAGATGAATTTATTATTAAACATGGAGGACCTTAGAACCACATCCCATCCACACACACTGTTGGTCTAATAGTTGATCTGGTTTCTATTTCCCAGGTTTTTACATCTGTACAGTGCATCGGTTTATTAATAGGGTTCCAGATGGAGTGGAAACAGTTTCATCCAGCTGCATCTTTAGTTAGAAAGACACAGGTTTCAATTTGGGTTTCAAAACAACACCAGTTTCAGTTCTGATAGTTATTCGTCATGCAAATGGGTATAAACCCAACCTATACCAAAGGCTCATCCTTTAAGCGAGGATGTGCCGTGGTGCAGCACTTTGTGACAAACATTGCGAGAAGATCTTTTTTCAAGTTCAAAGATAGGATGTGGGGAAGTGGTGGCTTATGGTTAAGGTGTTGGACTACCAACCCGAAGATTGTGGGTTCGATTCCCAGCTCCACCAAGCCACCACTGTTGGGTCCCTGAGCGAGGCCCTTAACCCCCGATTGCTCAGTTGTATAAAAGCGATAAATGTAAGTCGCTCTGGATAAGGACATCTGCCAAATGCTGTAAATGTAATACAGTGCATCCAGAAACTTTTCGAAGGGTCTCCTCTCTCCACCGAGAAGCACTGGAGCGCTGTCAGAGTCACCATCGGGTTCTTGGACACCTTCCTGTCTAAGGCAGAGCCCCAGTGGTTGCAAACTTCTTTCAGTTATGAATAATTGAGGCTATTGTGCCCATTTGGATCTTCACCATGTTGCAGACATTTCTCTGTGCTCCTCCCCAGTTCTCTGCGTCCATACAACCCTGTCTCAGAGGTCTACAGACGATTCCTTAGACGTCATGGCTTGGTTTGTGCTCCGACATGCACTGTTAACTGTAAGACAGCCTTTCAAATCGTGTCCAATAAACTAAATTCCCCCCAGGTGGGGACTCCAATTGAGTTGCAGAAACATCTCAAGAATGATCAGTGGAACCAGGAGGCACCTGAGCGCAAACTCTTTTCACATTGTCATTATGGGGTATTGCATGTCGGATTTTGAGGAAAATAATGAATTAAATCCATTTTGGAATATGGAGAAAGGGAAGCGCTAGGAAAACTTTCCGGTTGCAGTGTGTATCACCTTCAAGCCCAACAAAAAAGCTTCTCTGATATACGACTTGGAATAAAATTTTCAGAATATTTGGTGCGAAAGGTCAGTTTTTTTATTTGAGATACGCCATGATTTAAAAATCGATTTACACATTGGACAATACTAAAATATTAAATGATGCATATAACAAGGATATGAACCTGTATAAACACGTTTATTATGGGAGAAGTGGTGGCTCATGGTTAAGGTGTTGGACTACCAACCCGAAGATTGTGGGTTCGAGTCCCAGTTCCCCAAATGTAATGTAATGTAAATGTTTATTATTACACTATTATTTATCAAAAATGGCAGCAGGTGATCTGGACTCAATATCAGCCAATATATATAAAACATTCGGATCCAAGAAAACAATAATGAGTGTATGCTAGCCACAGTTAGCATGAGGAGGTAGCCTGTTTAAGGTTAAGGCCGTATTTCTATAACTGGATTTGGAGATTTTGCCTTTAATGGGGTCCTCCAGGCTGTGAAGTACAGTTAGATACATCATTACAACTATATTGGTGTAGAAAAGAACAAAAAGGTCCGGTAGAGACCCTGATCTTAACATCATCAAGATTTTTCCATGTAGGATGTGATCCTGGATTAACATTTTAATTCATCAATTATAACCATCTGATTTCATCAGTGTGTGTCGATCAAACCGCCTCAGTCCATTTTTATATCTTTTTATATCTTTTGTCCATTAATAATCTGAAAAACTTTCACTGATTAAATGCTGAAAAATATCTGATACTTTCACTGATACTGACGATTCCTGGATTAACATTGAATCACAACATGAAATTAGACTATAAACGATATTAAAATAATTGATGATAATCAGGAAACAACATTAGAGAATTTAGACTGTATTTGATTCTAATGATCCAAAATAAATCATAAACAATCACTAATGAACAACTGAGTGTAAAATGTTCTAAAACGGTGAACCTGTAGAACCGCAATAGAGCAACATTCTTACTTTATTTAATCACAACTTTTAAACATTTAACAATCACAATACAGATTATTATAACCATAAATTAAAAAAAAAATCTATTAATTTATTTTTTATTCATGCACACACACCTAAATACATTTTACTGCACACACACATTTATTTTTGGTCCTGAAGGTGGGGGAAATGTTCACACACTTATTAATCTGCACACACACGTGTACAATTGTTCAGTACAGCATGTAATGTATCACAGATGCCATTTAACTATTTCATTTTTTTTTATTTAATTAATACATTTATAATATTACATTTTGGTTTACAAGGTGGAAAAGACTGAAAAATGGATTGAGGCGGGTTTGATCGACACACACCGATGACATCAGATGGTTATGATTGGTTGATTGTAATGTTGATTTAGGATTAACAAAGAATATTTAATCCAGGATCACATCCTACTTGTCAAAATCATGTCCCCCCTGTAATTCCATGAAGAGACTGAAGGATTTAAGGTCCACCTATGAAGCCCACCAGGCAAAAGGTCACCCCAAAATATTGATTTCATTTTTTCTTTCATTTATTCGTTTAAAACGAATAAAATCTCTCTTTTTTAATATACTCAACTTAGAGCAATTTTTCAAAAACTTTTACACAATATTGTGTGTGTGTGTATAAAAACATATACACACTTTCACATAGAGCAATTTTCACTGCTTATTCGTACCTGTCTGTGGAACCTCCCCCTCTCCAGTGCGCCACATCTCATTAGTGGCCATGGAGAAGATAGTGACAGGGTTTCTACCCTCAACCTGCCTCATGACAGGGTCCTGACCCACACGCCCCAGCAACTGCACCCGGTTAATGGCTGAGAGAGGAAGAAAAAATAGTGTGTGTTACTGTTTTATTTTACAATCCCTGAGTTAATTCACAGATATAAACGACCTGGGTAAGGAAATCAGATTAACAGATGCTCAAGTACACACGCCGCTGGGAATCAGAGAGGGGGGAAAAAATCATAGACGTGGTTGTTTTGCAGATCCGTCATGCTTTTACAAATCATCTGTATAATGACAAAAACTCTGTCGGCCCCTGGTGGAGGTAAGTGGAATTAAGGGGAAAACTCACATCTCTCCAGGATGAGACTGGTGTCTGTGGATCGCTGCCTGACAATCTGCCTGAGTAACTGTGGGGAAAACAACAATTCACACAGTAACTGTAGAAAATCACACACAAAGACAACTATACAACTGTACACAAAAGTCAAACTGTGCTTGTACCAGCGCTGAAGCATTCCGAAACATTTCTGTTTGTCGACTGTGGAAGCTCTGGAGAGACTTTGGATCTAAATAAAGCAGAACAGACAGATTATTGGTTAATTTATGTAATTATACACCCCCCCCAAAAAAAAACAAACAAAAAAAAAAAAAAAAAAAAAAAACAGTAACGCTGTTCTGTTCTATTATCTCAGCTTCCAGCTGGAGTTTTTTCCATATCGGAATGAACAACTTATTAAAAAAGATGCAGATTTAGTGGACAGAATTTTTCCAAGTAGGATGTGATTCTGGATTAACATTTCAATCAACCAATCATAATCATCTGATGTCATCAGTGTGTGTCGATTAAACCCGCCTCAATCCGTTTTTCAATTTTTTCCTTTTTTTCCCCTTTTTTTTTTTCCACAAACAAACTGAAAAACTTTAACTGATTAAATGCTGAGACTGAGAATTTATTGATTCTGGATCAATTTACTGATACTGACGATTCCTGGATTAACATTTAATCACAACATGAAATTAGACCACCTGACCATTATTCCAGATTTACTGTACATTTTGCATTACAAACGTCTGGCGGTATAGTGTGTATTGAAATAATCAATGACAATCAGGAACAACATGAAGTGAATTTCAACATTAATAAATTTGGACAGTGACAATAAAGTTTATGTCATGAAATCACAAGCCAACATTTATATTTAAAACATATATTTTTAAAAAATCCATAAATTTACTTTTTTTCCATGCACACACACCTAAATACATTTAACTGCACACACACACACACACACACACACACACTTCTATTCTTATAAAAAAAAACAGCACTAGAGGGGAAATGCTCTCTGTCTCTAAAGCCAATGTGGCAGATTACCTAATCACAGACCACCTGATCACAGACCACCTGATCGCAGACCACCTGATCGCAGACCACCTGATCGCAGACCACCTGATCGCAGACCACCTGATCACCTAATCACCCGATCACAGACCACCCGATCACAGACCACCCGATCACAGACCACCCGATCACAGACCACCTGATCACAGACCACCTGATCACCTAATCACCCGATCACAGACCACCTGATCACAGGTTGAACACTCAGTTCTGTACACTTCTAAGATTACCTATAGGATATATAAGGTTTTCTAGAGAGCACAAATAACCCATAGATTCAGAAACCCATCCTTTATTAATGAAAAGTGTTTAAACTTTAAAAAACATTAAACGGTGCTTTTAAAACCTACTTTAGTTTTAATTACTAGTTTTCTGATCTTTTTTTATTTGAGATGCAGATCCTGACTTTTGTCTTGATGACAGCAGAAAAGATTAAAGATGGGCCGTTAGCTGGTCGGTGCCATCAGCGCTGCCCGGGCATGAAAACATTTTAGATTTAAAACATTTTAAACAAGAGTTTGTTGTGGATTTGACGTGATAACTAATGAATCGGGTTCTTAAATCTTCTGGAAGTGAACCGAGAGCTAGATTTTGAAAAAAAAGTGGCAAAAAAAAAAAAAAACCCTAATAAAATTTGTTTAGGCCTAAATTCGTTCGTTATGTGGATTAATAGAGGTTTTGATTTATTTGTACTGAACTAACAATTTAATAAAACACTGACGTCACAGCCACTAATTAAAAACACACTGTATTTAAATATATATAATAATTATATAATTATTATAATTAAATTATACAGTAATAATAGAACCCTATTCGATACACTGTATTTTCTCTTTCACCTTGAAACTATTTTTATATTTTTTTAATTATATGACCAAAAAACATGACAAAAAAATTATAACTCAATAAAAAATTATAATAAATAAATAAATAAATAAAATTCTTGCTCATCGTTTTTATCATTTAGCCAGCCGGTATTCCGGATTATGGTGTAACACCGCCACCTACTGGACTAATAGAATAACTGCCCATTACCTGATGACAGGAAAAAAAAATTCAAAGGTTTTTTTTTTAATTATTATTTTATATTTTTACACAAAAACTATAATAGATAAAGATTTGATTTGCAGCTTTAAGCATTTTAAATAGATGAAAACAGGAGTTCGAAAAACTGACTTCCGGTCCTGCTTGTGTTATAGACACGCCCCCTAAACATTTTATAACCTGAAAAATACTGATTAAAATAAGTTAAATAACGGTTTGTTTTTAGGAGGTAAATGAATAAAAAGATGATAATTTACAACACACATTCCATACATAAAAGCTAGCAGGATTTTATTTTCCAGATAATGTTTTAAATATTAACAAAAAAAAACCCCCATATAACTATATATTTTTTGGAATAAATAAAAAAATTAATAAAATCGACTATTACAAGTTTATCCCTTGTGCAAAGTGTCTGTCTCTCTATCTGTCTGTCTGTCTGTCTCTTCATCTCTAAATGTTTGCATGTCCTTGATCATTAAATTCTTTGCCTTTTTTCTATTTTCTGATCCACAAATTATTTTCAAATAGTTTTTTTTCTGTTCTGTATTTATTTCCATCTGCTGACAGATTCATTTGGTGTAAAAATTTTTAAACACGAGTGAAGCCCGTTTTCACCCGAATTAGTAACATCGATCGGTCTCATCTTTTCTCATACATTCCTTATTTCTTTAATTCAGGTTATAATAAATCTCATTTTTATTGATAATATTAATAATATAAAGTCCACAATTCCGCACATTCTGTCTGATTTATAAATTTATGATTATTTCTTCTGTTTGGAATGAAAGCAATCAAATTTAACTTACATGCTCGCTATTTGGGACATACGCTGTATCCGGTCCGCCAGAAAGAAGGTTCCGTGTTAATATATGACCGGTTCGATAGTTCCGCGCTAAGAACTGGGGTTTCTCACTTATTTATTCATTTATCCATTCATTTATTCATCTTCTACCCCCGCTTATTCTTTAATTCCTGGTCACAAGGATCTGCTGGAGTCTATCCCAGCCGGCTCTGAAAGGGGGAAAGGCAGGAGGGGGAAACATGGACAGGTCGCCAGCCCATCACAGGGCCACACACACACACACACACACACACACACACTCCTATGGGCAATTTAGAATCATCAATTAATCTAACATACATGTTTTTGGACTGTGGGAGGAAACCCGGAAAACCCAGAGTAAAAGCAAGCACAGGGAGAACATGCAAACTCCACACAGAAACGCCCCTGCCCGGGAATCGCACCCGGGACCTTCTTGCTGTGAGGCTACCAGGCCGCCCTGGTTTCTTACTCAGTGACATTGATTTCAAGGTCAAATATCATTAAAATACATTAATAATTCATAAAGTCAATTAATTACCTGTTCAAACAAACACAATATAGCTAAAATATGCGGACCCTCGACCACCACACCTATATGTGGTTTTTTAAAGTTTAAAACATTAAGTTGTCTACAATATGTTGTAGCATTACATTTAGGGCCACCGCTGAAGGTGTAGGGTTAGGACAATTTTAAGGGCCCACGCACTTTGGGGGCCCTCAGAGATCTGTTTTATTAGCAGTAGCAGTAATGTAACTGTATGATTGGTGTGGAATGGTTGTGGTAGAGGGTCAAACCTCATATAAAACTACCAAAAGGCTGCTAATAGATTTTTTTTTCTTAAAGTCAAGGGTTTCATATAATATATTGAATTTTAATCAATTTACTTTGTTGTTTTAATGTAAACATTTTTTTACTTAGTATGGCGCTGCCCTGGGGGGGCTGCCTTCCAGACCTGCTCTGTTTTGTTCTTTAATTGCACACTAAGCGTAACGATGCAATTTTTTAACGAATTGTTTTTGCTAGCTGGCTTTTGCTTTATTTCTACAACACCACAGGAAGCAGGAAGTGACTTCTACCAATTTCTTATGCCTTAATTATTACAGTTACATTATCATTACAGTGCAATACAACTCAATGTGTATATATATATATACATACACGGTATCTCTTTTTATGTGAAAACACTAAAGAAATGAAACTCTGCTCCAATGTAAAGTACATTTACAGCATTTGGCAGACACTCTTATCCAGAGCGACTAACATTGATCTCATTTATGCAACTGAGGGTTAAGTGCCGGTTGATCAGGGGCCCAACAGTGGTGGCTTAGTGAAGCTGGGAATCGAACCCACAATCTTCAGGTTGGTAATCCAACACCTTAACCATGAACCACCACAAAGTAGTGAATGTACACCTTGTGTAACAGTGTAAATTTGCTGTCCCATCAAAAAAAAAAAAAAACCCAACACACAGTCATTAATGTCTAAACCCCTGGCAACAAAAGTGAGTACACCCCTAAGAGGAAATGTCCAAATTGGGTCCAAAATGTCTACATATACATATATATACACACATATACATATATATATATATATATATATATATACATACATACATACATACATACATACATACATACATAGATATGTATATATATATATATATATATATATATATATATACATATATATACATATATATATATATATATATATATATATACAATATATATATATATATATATATATATATCTATATATATACATATATATACACACATATACATATATATTTCATGTGCAATAAAATTTTTCACAATACAAATAATTTTAGCTTTTTGTAAAATTAATCAGTATTTTAATATATTTTTCTTTTTATATTTGTACATTGCCTGAAATTCCATTTTATTTTCTCTTTTGCTTCTTCTTTATTCTTAGTATTCGTATTTTCTTTTATGTAAAACATAGAGAGAAAGTCTGTTGTAAAACCTGTTAATTTCGTCAGATAAATGAATGTATGTTTGCATTACAGAACCAGAAGCCTGGAGTTGATTTTCAATTTCTGATGTTTAATTCACACATCTGAAAAAAATCTTTACCCAATTCTAATAGAAAGCAAGAAATCAGTTTTACATTTAGCAAATGAACAAAGTCAGAGAGAAACAAATATTAGCTTTATATACACAAATATAAAAGTAAGACAGTAAATGAGAGAGAGAGAGACAGACAGAGAGCGAGAGAGAGAGAGACCGAAAGAGCTGTGAACAGTCATTATAGTTGTTTCTGATGAAGTTTTGGTTCCTTGTCGTTGTCGCCTTTGGTTTGCTTCATTGGGGACTCTTAATTTAGAGATATTAATGAAACTGAGTGTTTTAGTGAGTGTTTATTATTGTCTTTTCTGATGTGATTCTGTAAATCTGCTTTGAAACAATCTCCATTGCTGAAAGTGCTATAGAAATAAAGGTGACTTGACTTGTCCCATTGATTAGGGTTCAGAGGTCAGGGCCTGTCCAGCACCAGGCTGAGCAGCTGTAAGAGGAGATGCTTCGCTGGTCTGCTTATGGGGTAGTGGGAAGGAAGCTTTTTGTCAAGCTTTGATTGTCTTACATAATATCTAAAAAAAAACAAAAACAAAGAACAGAATGTCAAATGGTAGAAGTCATCCTTTATAAAGAAACACTCAATATCCACTCTATTAACAAAAACTTGTTAATAATCTAACAAACCAATGAAATATCAGGCAGCTACAGGGCAAACGTTTTAGTTAATGCTGTTGGTTTAAGAAATGTTTCACACACAAAAGTTTATACAGTGGTAGAGGAAATGTTAGCTCAGTGGTTAATCTGTTAGACTGCTAACCAGAAGATTCTGGCTTCGATTTGCAGGTTACCACTGCTGGGCCCCTGAGCAAGGCCATCAAAGGCCCTAAATTTACACCAAATAACGAGTATGAATGTTAAATAAATAAATGTTATTCGGGTTATGTAGTAAAAACAAGGAAAAAAACAAGTTGGTTTAAGCCACCAGGAGGAATATAACAATCCCGCAAATCACTAGCTGTCACATGATCGGGAAGGGACAGGAAAAAATTTTAGAAGGAATGGACGGGACCGGGAACACTGTAATAACCAACTTTTATACACAATAAACCTTTTTTTTAATAATAAAAACAATATATTTTAATTTTGAACTCAATTCTAGTTGCCCTGGTCATGGGAATCCCATGGGAGGAGCAACAATATCACGATTAATCACATGATAAGTACAGGACGGGATTTTTCCTCAGTTTTTTGTGGGATTTGGATGAGAGAGGTTTGAAAAGCCACTCCCGTATTACCCTCCACTGTGGACAGCAGAAAAGCATCTCAGCATAAACTACCATTGAGGTATAAAAAAGCTCTGACAGTTTACAAAACCTGACCGTAACTGTAATTTGGTAATCAGATCATTAATATGCCTTTGTGGGCTGTCACACAAATAAAATCGTGTGAAAAAAAGTTTTTCTAGATTAGATTTTGTTTTCATTAATGTAACATCCACAAAATTGCCTGTAATAAGTTTCGCTGTGGTTGAACTGGAATATCCTACATTATAAAGGTCTGGGCAGCACGGCGGCTTAGTGGTTAGCACTGTTGCCTCACAGCAAGAAGGCCTGGGTTTGATTCCTGGGCAGGTGCATGTTCTCACCATGCTTGCATAGGTTCATTGTCCATAGGAGTAAGTGTGTGTGTGGCCCTGTGATGGACTGGTGACCTGTCCAGGGTGTCCCCCTCCTGCCTTTCGCCCTTTCAGAGACGGCTGGGATAGACTCCAGCAGATCCCTGTGACCCCGAATTAGGGAATAAGCAGGTATAGAAGATGACTAAATAAATGTAACATCTGATTTGTAACAAATATTAACGACAGAATGTTGGTGTTCAGTGCCGTCCTACAGGTCTAGGAAAGTTATTGACAGCTACAGTCGTTGGACCCGTTACACCAGATCTACTGAAAACGCCCTTTCAAGGCACACTTTTGAGGACAAAAGAAGAATAATTGAAACTGGATTCAATAACAAAGGCCAAAAATGTTTTTGTGCACCATTTCAAAGCTTGCATCTATAAGCGATAGAAGTGGCTAACAGCGAACACCAAGCACAACATACTACAGTGGTACCTTTGACTTACGAGTGACCAAGCTCGTTTATTTTTCTTATTTAAAAACATGTAACAAAAAAAGTTTTTTTTGGGGCCCCGGAACAAATTAATAACATTTTAATTCATTTTAATGGGAAAAATTGATTTGACATACGAGTAATTTGAGATACGAGCTCTGTCACAGAACCAATTAAAATCGTAAGTCAAGGCACCGCTGTATTTTGTTAGCCGTCTTCACTTTTAAATACGCGAGGAAGTGGGGGAAGTGATAGTGCAGTGATCAAGGTGTTGGACTGCTAATTGGAAGATCGGGGTTCGATTCCCAGCACAACCAAGTTGCCACTGTTGGGCCCCTGAGCAAGGTTCTTAGCCCCCAATTGCTCAGTTGTACGACAGAGATAAATGTAAGTCGCTCTGGATAAGGACATCTGTCAAATGTCATAAATGTCAATGTAAAAGTAAAAAGGCACAATAAGAGCCCCTAGTGGCCGAATAAGAAATTTTATTTACAGCAGTTTGTACATATAACATGATGGTATGAAAACCACTATTAAGCTCCTGATCTCTCACTGTTCCTGCCTACATCTTCGGTCCTTTATAATCCATTCCAATGCCTTACTTCTGGTTGGAGTGTCATTAATTGGAGATGCCTACTGCTGCTGAGGATAAACAAACCTTGATAAACAAATGGTGACTCCGAGCTGCTGGTGCCACAGTCAATCATGTGGCAAGATCGGATTCTATCATTGGATATTTAAATTCTTCGGCAGAAAGAAAATATTTATTGAACTTAGAAACTAATTTGCTGATGTTTATGTTGCAATAAAAGACTTAAATAAGCCTGAAATCCATGTTATAACCCATCCACCTTCAGCAGTCATGCTCACCTGAACTCTTCTCGGAGTTCTGTGATGAGGTAGGTCTTCACCGAGGTGTTGTGCTGCATGCAGGTGAGAAGCAGACAGCAGCGCTGGTACAGGAGGACGGCCTGCGATGGGCTTAATGGAGAATCAGACTGTTTCAACATAAGAAAACAAAGGGGTCACTCTGGTTATTCCAACTTCCTTTTCCATAAAAAAGGAAAGTAGTAAAAGTAAAAGTAGGCGTCTGTGGTTATCTCTTTACCGTGAAGGACAGTGTCAGGATCACACGCCGGGCCTGATAAGCCATAAACAGGAGCTAAACACAGGGACACCTCAATAAACCATCTAATAAAAAAATCTTCCATAGTGAAAAATTCTAACATGAAATAGACTTACTAAAAACGGGTGAGATTTAAGTGTCTGAAAAACCCAGGCAACAGTCAGAAAGTGTCCTACATTTGGGATCCGACTCGCCTTTAACAACAAGGACATAAAGTCGTGTCATATCAGAGCACAGATTAAAGTACTGGCGGTCATTTACAGTCATCAGCAGCAGCAGATATGAGGAGTGCTTTAATGTGTGACAGCTGAACTCACCTGCTTGCAAAACATCACCACCTCAAACAGCAGACTGGACACTGCGTCCAGATACTCAGCTTGGAGGACACGTAGCTGTGACACACACACACACACAAACACATAAACACATACATAAATCAGTCAAAACATAAAAGAATGATCAAGAAACCTCAGTCATAGTAGTTTAAGCTCAACAGAGGTTGATCTATAGCAAACTATAAAATAAAAAAAAATTAGTAGATACTCAAAGTTCCTTTCTGATGCCAAGTAAAGATAGCGAAAATACAGGGAAGCGTTATGATAGAACCTTAAAACACAGGTACTAGTCTCTACACCTTTGTTATCAGGTTACATAAGCCGTGTCCGCACCCTTGTAGCCCTTATTTGTGCGTTCCTGCTGAAGGGGTATGATGAGGGTGACCCAGGTGTGTAGGATGTCTGAATTCGCTGGTGAGCTTCTCCACCCTGCACACTTGTGCCTTTAATGTGCACTTTCTGTAAGTGTGGGTCCGAGCGGACTTTGCTTAATGATTTTACCCAGAATTCATCTGATGGTGTGACATTTCAAATCAATCAGGTAAAAAAAACTGGAACGGTTTTGGCAGGTGTTTCGGGAAAAACGTGACAAAATAGACGAGGATTGAAAAGTTAAGTGTATGTAAAAGTTTATTCATTTTAATTGTATTATTTTTAGCAGCAATACGTCGAACAGCGAGACTACCGGCACCGCCATATTTTGTCTATGGGGTGTCCCGACGGTGATGTAGCAACGACGTTTGACGTAGATGGGTGACGTGTCTTATACTATTCTAATTCTGGCACCCACATGCGCAAGATGTTGCGCTCTGTCGACCCAGGTTCGATTCCCAACTCAGATCCTCTCCGGCCCCACCTCTCTGTCTGTCTTCTCCATAGCATCCCTCTGTCCTATCAATAAAGGCAAAAAATGCCCCAAAAAATATATATAAAAACCCCCCATCCCAATTCCTTATGCCAGCAAACTTGTTCCCTTTTGCACTTATCAAATGAAGTGTGCACTTCCAAACTTGCACACTTTGTGGAAGAACTTGGGGCGTAGTGTGGGTATTGGGACAGGGCCTATAAGAACATACCCGTTTAACAGTCAGGAAGTACGTACTTAATGAAATGTAGTACATACTTAATAGTATATAAATAAAGGGGCATCTAGTTCCAAAAATAAGCAAAAAAAGAAAACAGAAAAGGAACCGCAAGGAACCTAAAGTCTAACAAGCGAGAAAATCCCAAACGAATAGATCACTAGGGCGACTGGAAAAGCTGGAGACTGAACAAAACACAGAGCAAAGAAAGAACAGAGAACAGGACAGCCTGCACATGTGAGAATTGATAGAGAAGAGACCAAAACTTAAAAAAAAGCTGCAACAAAAGCACCTAGTGGCCAAACAGGTCATTCACGTTTAATAATTATGATAATAAAGTTCTTTGTATTTGCTGATTCAATATGTACGAACAAAACCTCCTGCTGTATCTGAAATCATGTCTCCTGTTCACACAAACTCCAACATAAGAAACGAAACCTTTCTATTGGGGTGTGGGTTTGCAATAAACTCGGATGTTTGCGGGTCTGGACTCCATAGCAGCTTTTGTTAAACAAGGACCACCCAAGAAGGCGTCTGAGTGGCGTGTGCAGCAACCAATCATCGTTTATCCGATCCCCATAAGCGTTTATGGTTGCAGTTATAAACACGGCGGCTTCCTTTATTCATGATAAAAATACAACGTCACAACAGATTTGTTCCCGTGTGGACCATTTAATATTCCGTACACGTCTTTAGTTAATCAGGTACAATCCAACCAATCAGATGATGACTTAAAATTCAACTCCTAAAGAGATTCTAAATGTAAATCAGACATTCAGCAACCCAAATTTTTAGTAGAGTTGAAAAAAATGATGATATTGTGTGTTTGCGAGTTTAAAGTGATGCTAATGATTCTGAAAAACGGATCGGAGTCAAACAAGTTTATCCAACACTAATCAGACAAAAAACATTAATTTGATCAAGAATTACTCAAAATCCAGTTCAGTATAAACAGTTCAGTATATACAGAGCGTCACAAATTAAATACTGCTCAGTTTGTATTTGTGTGACGTAGCATGTTGCTATTCAATGGTTATGTTCAGACATCAAAAATTTATTTATACAAAAAATTTCTATGGTTCTTGTTTTCAAGTGTCTTATTGTAAATATAAACTTAACTAACAATTAAAATAGAAAATGATATGTGGGTTTTTTTTTTTTTAAATACCTCGGCGTGAGACACGGGATCACAATTGTTGGACTTTAACTCCGGATCACAGACCAACACCAGGAGTAAGTCCGCCGTCACGCTGCCCCTGGAACACAGTCAAAAAGTGATTCGTACATCACATCTATATACATTTTTTTGAAACATTACAGAGTCGTAGGGTCCAGTAGGTGAAGTGTGAGGATTCTTACTGCTTGGACGTTATTGTGCTGAAGTGAGAAACTTCTTTTTCTGTCTCACCAAACATCAGGCCTATAGTCTGAACCACTAACATAGAGAGACTGCAGGCAGACAGACAGAGACAGAGAGACAGAATTGCTCAGCATCAGGAAGGTGATTACGGCGGTCTGTTTAAGTCATTTTAAATACTGAATTAATTGGTACTAACAGGGTGTGGCTTGGCTCACTTTGCCCAGGGTTTAAGCAGAGTTGGGTGTGTTAAAAAAGTTATAATTACTAGTTACTTCTTACAAATAGTAAGTGAGTTACATCGTTATAGAAAAAACCTAATAATCAGGGAAAGGAACTATTTAAACATTTTTTTCAAATAACCTGGAAGCATCAAAATTAAATCGGTTTAATGAATGGAACAGACACCAAATAGAATAAATTATTATTATTAACATGGTACACTGATCTACATTATTCTATTCTACTCTGTTTCCCAGAAAGCTCTGCAAAATTATTAACTTTAAAGCTCATCACCTGATGACATGATCACATGACCTCTCTCACCCTTACAAACGCAGGCACACAGATTTTATGCATTTGGCAGACGCCCTTATCCAGAGCGACTTCTCTCTTTTTTATCTGACCGAGCAGTTAAGTGTTAAGGGCCTTGCTCAGGGACGCAGCAGTGGCAGCTTGGTTTTCCTAAGAATTAAACCCACGATTTTCCGATCAGCATTTTACATTTTAAACAAGTGCATACACGCATGTACATATACATACAGTATGACCATATACACACACATGCACACACACACTCATAGAGGCACAATACAATAAATTCTAAAAACATTTTATCTATATCTATAAACCCAGTGGGGTGCCGTCAGTGTCAGTAAGTTTTTCTCTGCTGTTCTATTAAATTGTATTAATTTATTCCAACAGTTTATTCTCTTCATTTCGTAGTGTTTCTCTCGCTGCACTGCTTCCAGTACGTGGCTGTTAGATTTTTTTTGTCCAATCAGATTTCAGTTTCTATGTGCTGCCATGTTAATCTAATCTGTCCTTCAGAATCAGTAGCGCTGCCCGTGGAACTTGCACTATATTAGCAGGGGCAGATTGATCATTGGGTAATATTATTAAAAAATTTAACCAATGAGATTTTTAAACCTGCCTCCCATGGCCCGCTAGCTGGTGCACAATAACATCAGCTTTCTTCCGTCCTCTGATTGGTTGATCAGAGTTTATTTTAACTGCCTAGAGATAGTCTGAACAGTTGAATTTGAATTTTTCTGGCCGCAATGGCTGATGGAGACTAACTCGGTCTCAGACAAACATAAAAATTTTTTAAGTAGGGCAGATTTTTCCGGAAAAGTTGTAGATGGTGAGGAGAGTTCGATACCCTGAAGATAACTAGCTTGTCTCAGCGCTGGAAATAATTTATTCTCCACTTCCAGTAACACTGAGTTACAGCCTTTAAATGTCTGATATATTTTATTGATATCTGTAATGTTTTTGTGATGTTATATTAATATTAAGATAAATATTGATTCTGAACTGTTCCAGATGTTGTATGTGGTACAGTTGTGATTGTAGTTGTGTAGGTTTGGAGTTGTGTGTTAACGGGTTTCTTGCTTTAATAAAGATGTTTTTTTTTTAACCTCAATATGTGAAATGTCTCTCTGTCTGTAATTCCAGGCCGTGTTATATTGTGTTTTTGTTTAGTATTGATGGTTTTCATAAGTTCAACGTAATACTGGTGGTATTAAGGGGATGTATAAATCGGGTAAATCCACACTGAAGGCCCAGCCACCAAATGCACCGCCCGCCACTACTATAAATAACAGTCATTAGGTATTTAAACATGTAACATCCTGCACTGCCATACAGGAAATACATTTTTTAATTACTAAGTGCATTCCAGAAGAGAAGGTATTTTATCCTCTTATTGTACGAATCATGAAACGTTCTTGTGGACCTCAGGAGATTACTCACTTTATGTAACTTAGCCTTGCGAGCACTACTAAATGATTCTCATAGATCACGTGTTTAACGGTGTGTGTGTGATTTTTAGATATTGACTTACAGTAATCTGTCAGCATAGTGCAGTTTGTCCTCAGAGAGCTGCAAACTGTCAGTCAGGGTTTTAACCAGGAAAGAATAGAGCTCAGGCGACTAAAACACACACACACACACAAGCTCATACATAAAATATAAAGTTGACTTAAACTCCCAAATGCTGTATGAAAGGATGAATGAGTTACAGTCTGTACAGTGTAACTGATGTCATACCCTCCAGAAGAGTGTTTTGACAGCGGGGTTTTGACGTGCAGCGGTACAGAGCTCCTGAACCAGCAGGTACAAACCCTCCAAGCTGAGAACTTCCTGTAACAGCTCCCCACTAAGCTGGCTAAACAGCTGACACTTTCGCTCCCAGCTGTGAATTAGACATGTAGAAGTAACAATGTTTATTTAGAATGCTATTTTTCCATCACTGTTTATAATTAATGTACATTGTAACCCCTATTCCAAAAAAGTTAGAAAGCTGTGCAAAATCTACACAGAACAGAATGCAATGATTTGCGAATCTAAAAAAAACATGTTTTATTTACAATAGACAGGGCTAGGTAACCCATGTTCTGTTTCAGGAACTTGAGCTGTGTCAAAAATAGTATGGGATCTCTTCCGGGTGACCTCAGTCTAAAGCATATGTGTAATCGGTCCAATGGAAAAGCAACACAGCATGGCAGATGACGTAAGCGACCATGAAGCAATAAGATGCATCCTACAGCATACCAGGTAAGTTTCTTTTCTTCAGTAGCACATTTGTGTGTTCACAAATATTAAAGCAATTAAAATGTCCAAGAGAAAAACCAACAGATGCGATCAACACTTGAGATTTTGCGCCCAACTCTGCTCTTGTTTTATTACAGGCAGCAATGAGCATAATTTGTGTTTTGCCTGCTTACTGGAGCATGTATGGATGACTAGCATTGGAGGAATCACAAGTCGAGTTAGCAAAGGGAGAAAAGATGGGTTCATCCATATCTTAATCTTCATATGCTAGCTGGCTAGCTCTAGCTCAGGGGTGGAAGCATGTACTTTGGCTTTCTGCCCCCAAGTGGAGAGCCAGGCACCTAATTAATCCGAGTCAGAATAGAGGGATCACCATTCACAGTCCCCCGAGTTGTGGTAAAGCTAAACCTTAACTGGCCGTCCGAGAAACAGGGCATTCATCCCAGTAGTAAACTGGACGATTATTTCCTGAGAAACACAGCCTCAGTGGCAAGACCTAATGTTTCTCCTAGACCTCCACACTGATTTGTAGAGGTCATAAAACACCCTTATTCATCTTAGCACTCAGCTTAGTAGTACTGCCACTTACTTTGACATCATATGGCTAAATAATAAGGGCTATCTGACTGGTGAAACAGACGCTTAAAAGCTTCCTGTTTCCTGACTCAGCATCATCACTGAAGACCCCCAGGTTTCCCACTAATAATCATAGATCACCTCTGTGCTGTTGAGCAAAGCCTACACCTTACAGGGTTGGATGACCATTATGGTGCCCAAACCTCCTCGGTACCCCCTAGTGATTTGGGGTATAACGGCCCCGAGTGGGAATGGTTCTCAGATGCCAAACTTGATACGACACAAGAACCCTCAGCCCTGACATTAAAGAGGCTGGGGTGTCACCCGAAGGTGGCCATGCCAGCCCCACTAAAGATCAACCACATGCTTCTCACTGGGTCCTGCAGACTGTAGAACGAGACTACCGAGTTCAGTTTGGTTCTCACCTGTCTCATTTCGGATGCTGGTGACTCCCAAGCAGGCTCTGGTAATAGAACAAATTTTTAAGGAATGAGAAACGCACTTTTAAGGAAGCCTGCCATAGAACGTGTTCCTCCCCTCTCAAAAACGTCTGGATTCTACAGCCGGTACAGAATGGAGTTGTGTCCAGTCTTTCATCCACGTTGGCAAAACCATATTGTCAGGAGGTACCGGTTTAAGATGCTCACCACTTATAGTTTATCAATATAGATCTCAAGGATGTATACTTCCAAATAACCATCCTTGCCTAACACAGAAAATTCCAGTTTGCTTTCAAGGGCAAAACATACCAATACCGGGTCTTTCAGCTTCTTACTCTAAAACAGTTTTAGAGTAAGAAGCAGCAGCCAGCATGATTCCTTTTGGCCTGTTAAATATAAGACCTCTACAGTGGTGGCTCAGAATTCTCCCCAAGGGGGCAACCCGCTCTGTACGGTCCCAAAGCAATGCCTTCATGCTTTAGATATACAGGGGAAACCTGGTTTCTGGTGCAAGGCCCAACATTAGGAGCTCCTTATTATCATGTAATGCTCATGACAGACACCTCCCTCACAGGCTGGGTGGGATTTGGAAAAGTCACCATCTCACATGGAACATAAATTGAGAGGCTGGCTGTGTTTCACACACTTAAACACGTCCTACTAAAACCTGAGGGGACATCATGTGTCAGCTCATACAACACATAGCTTGTCTCTTACATCAATCAACAAAGGGGTCCAAGTTTGCGCCGTCTCTTTAGTCTTTACTGCAATGGGCCCATGGTAAACTTTCCTCACTGCAAGCAATACATATTCCTGAGTACCTATATCAGGTAGCAGACATTCCGTGGAGACAGAAGGTAAGGCCCAGGAAGTGGAGGCCCTACCCTGAGATGGTGGAGCTCCTGTGGAGACATTTCGGCCTAGCAAACTTGGATTTGTTTGTACCCAAGGAGACAGCGAACTGTCAGCTTTGGTCCCCCTTTACACAATCAGCTCCTCTTGGATTGGATGCCTTTGTACAGACATGGCTGCATCTGCACGCATTTCCCCCTATTATGGTGCAACCTAAATGGGAGACCTCAACCTTGGTTGAGAGACCAGATAGTAGAAACTGCACATGCAAGCATGGTTCACTGAGGGAACAATACGCTGTGTCTCCAGCCATACCTTGGCATGTCTGTCAGCGCAAACAAAGCAACTTTGGGAACACGGGTTACCCAGCCCTAAGAATAGAAAATAGAAAAAAAATCAATTGCATAAACTGAGAAAATGTGCAATTTTAGCAACAATTAGGGTAAAACTGATGTGCAACAACATTTCATTTATCTTTATTTTTAAATAGCTATTAGTTAAAAATGTAATACAGTAGGTAACAAACATATTTTAAACAAGGCTTCTATTAATCAGGAGTGGGGATCTGACTGAAGCAAGGAAAGACTGATACCTGATTTTGGGTTTCAGTGAATGTTTCTTAGATGAAGGAAAGGACGAGAGGGTGCACGGACTCAGCATCAGTGTGGATTTCTAAGATAAGACATTAAATAGACATTACTGTTAAATGCGGTGAATCTGGTTTATAACAAAATGGTTCATCTGATTATGAAGAAACTCAAACAGGTACACTACACTTTACTCATACATGTGAAACTGAAATATATAAAAAAAGGAAAGTGAAAAAAGTAAAAGACTGTTGCATTCAGTAAGGTTTAATGAGGTTTTCGTATTTTATCATTCTTCTTCTCCTTTCGGCTGTTCACTTTTAGAGGTGGCCCCAGCGAATTATCTGTCTCCACCTAGCCCTATTCTCTACGTCCTCTTTACTCACACCCACCAACTTCATGTCCTCGTTTATCACATCCATATACTTCCTCTTTGGTCTTCCTCTTTGCCTTCTGCCTGGTAGCTGGATTTCTAACATCCTCCTACTAATATATACACTATCCCTCCTCTGTACAAGTCCAAACCACCTCAATCTGGCTTCCTTGACTTTTCCCCAAAACATCTAACATGAGTTATTCCCATACGGACTCGTTCTTCACATGTACTCTGTCTTGCTACGACTGACTTTCATTCCTCTTCTCTCTAGAGCAAACCTCCACCTCTCCAGGTTTTCCCCCCACCTGTTCCCTGCACTCACTACAGATCACAATGTCATCTGCAAACATCATTGTCCAAGGAAATTCCTGCCTGACCTCGTCTGTCCACCGATCCATTACCACAGCAAACAAAAAGGGGCTCAGATCCCTGGTGCAGCCCCACCTCCACTTTGAACTCCTCTGTCTGACCTACTGCACACACCATGATAAAACAACTTAAATCCTGATCCAATACTACAAGCCCTGCTACCCTTCCACCTGATCTACTGTACACACAATATATCTACAGAGCTGGTGAAAATGATGGAGAGAAGGAAGGTTCCTTCTCTCCATCATTTTCACCAGCTCTCTACCTTTCCCTGTCATTGTCCCAACATTCCCAACTCCCTATTCTCAGTCCTACACTCTTGCCTTTCCTCCTCTCTTTTTGTCTATTCACACGTCCTCTTCCTCCTCTCCTCCTTTGACCAACAGTAGCCCAATTTCCGCCGGCACCCTGTAGGTCAACGGCGCCAGTGGCGGTCGTTGTTAAACTGGGCCCCTTGCTCAAGTGTCCAACTGTGGCAGTACTTTGTATATAGTATTTATTTAAAAATGATTCCCTTTGTGAAATATTCGTGTTTTAAAAAATTATTTCGATTTGTACAATAGGGACTTGAGGGCTTAATGGTGCTGTGGAATGTCAGGATTGTTCTGGCAGGGGTTTTGCATAAGTAAAAGCAAGGATGTTGTACAGCCAGAAAAGCCAAAGGTTATGTCCTAAATAAAACTTTGAACTAAAGCCAGTACTGATTGTGAAGAGATTCCATTTCAATCAATGCAATGAAAGAGCTAGGGAGACAGTGACGGAATTTATTGCCGAGTTGAAACTGCGGTGTGAGCTGTGAGTCTGGGGCAACTCTTGACGAGACGTTGCATGACGGTTTTGTAGGCCATGAATCTAATATGATGTTTGCGTGTGCGTTTGAAATGGCATTGAGCCTGGAGATGGCTGAAAAAAAAGACATGCAGCAGTTAAGAGGACATGACACACACTGGTGTTGTGCACAAAGTGGATGTGCGACCTTCCAACCAAAAAGATGAAAATGATTCACCAGCACCCACTTGAGTAAAGAGGGCTGAGCGCTTTTCTGGGTTTGGCCAATTATTATGGACGCTTTTTGCCTCAAAACAGAGTACATAGGCTGTCCCTTTACAGATTACTGAGGGATAATGTAGCAGTGGAATGGAAGCAGTCAGAGCAAATAGCTTTTAAAATATGTAAAGACTTGCAGACAAACAACAGGGCTCTGGTATGCTATGATGCAAGTTTAACACTTACGTTAGCTTCTGATTCTTTTGCATATGGAATAGGAGCTATTTTGCAGCACACCATGCCTACCAAAGAGGTACAGTGGCAGGACAATGTATGTGAATCTTTCGGAATTTCATAATATTCTGAAGAAATTTGTCATGAAATGTGTTTTGATCATTATCTAAGTCAAAAGGTATGCATCTATAATGATACATTTTTGTTGATTTTGTCTTTTTTTAGTATGGAATCCTTAAGGAGAAGATGAATTCCTAAGTTTAAAGGACAATTCCTCAGGAAAATGTGAGTATGTCTGTATGTCAGCTGAAACTGTGTAAAAGGTGGGTGATGCAACAGGACAAAGACCCAAAACACAGCAGAATGGCTTTAGAAAAAGTCATTTTGGAGAGGCCAAGTCAAAGCCAATACAGATGCTATAGATTAACCTGAAGAAGGCCATACACATGAGAAGTCTAAGGAATATGACAAAGCGAAAGCAGTTCTGCCAGAATTCTGCCAAAATTTCTTCAGAAAACCATGAAATTCCGACAAGTTCACATACATTTTCTTGCCACTGTACACCCCATTGCTTATGCTTCTCAGACCCTGACATCTGTGAAGAAAAGTTATTTGCAAAACATCAAATACTGTCCCTCATGTTCCTTTGCAGCACAGCACAGTGGCTCAGTGGTTAGCACGGTTGCCTCACAGCAAGAAGGTCCCAGGTTTGATTCCTGGGCAGGGGCCTTTCTGTGTGTAGTTTGCATGTTCTCCCCATGCTTGTGTGGGTTTACTCTGGGTACTCTGGTTTCCTCCCACAGTCCAAAAACAGGGTGTACACTCTTTCAGAGATGGCTAGGATAGGCTCCAGCAGATCCTCCTGACCCCGAATAAGCGGGTATAGAAAATGAATGGTGTTTCATTGCCCTAAAACAACTGATGCGGCACAGCTGCCGTATCTGAACATATCCATGCCCCGATAGCTGAGCACTTTTAACAAGCTTCTTTGAACATGGAACATTGTCTCTTTGTAACACAGAGACAAAGTTCTGTCCAAAGTGCTAAAGTATGTCATGTAAGGTTGGCCAGTAGATATGAATAAAAGTTTGAAAGTCTACCACTTGCACAGATTTGAATTGCCTGTGAGAGAGGATTATCACCACTAAGAAAAATAGTACTGATAGAATTGCATGTCGTTCATCAAGGCATTTTAAAGCTGAAAGCGCTTGCCCGCAAATATGTGTGGTGGCCAAAAACACACTTAGGGAATTTCCTGGCCAGAGCTGGAAGACTGCACATAGATGTTGCTGGTACTATACTTGGACACATATTTAAGATAATTGTGAAAAAATCCACTAATGCAAGACTGAGGAGGCTTAATAAAGCATACAGACTTCCAGCGCATGTTGTCACAGACAATGGACTGCAATTTACCTTTGAGGAGTTTAAAAACTTGCATTCAGCATACAGATACTGGCACACTTGACAATGGAATTGAAAGATAAGTTACTTTTTCTAATGGAGTATTACACTACTCCAAATTGCACCAATAATCAATCGACAGCGGAGCTTTTCCTTAACATACATGTGCACACAGTGGGACTTTGTTCATACAGACATCACTGTTGATGTTCGGAGGAAGCAATATCTGCAAATGTCCTATCCTGACCAATGGGCTGTTAAGAGGTAATATTCTAAGATAGATGCAGTTTGCCATGATGTAATACTATGTAAGAAAGAAGACAAATGAGTTCCCAGAGTAATACTAAAGCAAACAGGACCAGTGCCTTACAATGTTCAGAGATAGGATGCTGGATGGTGATCAGTTGATACCTCGAGTTGTAGGGGATGGACCTGTCAAAAAGACAGACTGCTCAGAGACTGACAACTGGATTAAACCCTGTACATCAAAAGAGGAAAAACAGGCAGATTTTGATGTGTCTCAAGAGGACGGTGGAAGAGTTGCTGTGGTGGTACAGGCTCTACGATGCTCAAACAATAATAGTAAAACACCACAGCACGATGATCCATAATGCGTAAAAAACTTTAATCTGATGATAGCAACACAGTATAGAACTGCTATAGTCTTGTAGTATAGACTAAGGATTATTTTGTTCTTTGTTGTTGTGTTACAGGAAAATAGAAATATATGTAACTGCTGATGTTTTTTTTTTTTTTTTTTTTGTTTTTTTGCCATATGTTTTTTTTCTGCAAGGGGGATTGGGGGGATAGTGTCTGTACTTTGATTCAAATGGGGGGAGGGGGTAAATTGTGTGGATTTGTACAATAGGGACACCGTAGCTCAGCGGTGCTGTGGAACATCAGGACAGTTCTGGCATGGTTTTTGCAGAAGTAAAAGGGCTAAAGATAGACTACACCCAATGAAAGCCCTGAGATCCCATACCATGATGTAACTGTTCCAGGATCTTTGCAGACGAACATATATTTGTGATGAGGTCATCACAGCATAGAGATGAAGCTCAGCCTCGTTCTTTCCTTCGTCTTCTTTCTTCTTTTTTCTTTCCTTGGCTGCTTTTTGTTTCAGTCTGGTTAGGACAGAGCTTTTTCTGGAACTGTCGAACTTGCCTTCATCTTCAGCGTCTCTGGAACACAGATACAGTGAAGTAAAAGTGCAGGAGTCAAATAAACCTACTGTACTACGACATTAATACTAAAATTAGACGTATAGTATTTTAATTATTAATAAATGTTTACATTAACTGATTAACCTAGGAGACATTTTAAAGAAGTATCTTTGGCAAAAAAAATTGTTTTACAGGTATTTTAGAATTTAGGTTTTTTTGTTGTTTTTTTTTAAAAAAGACCATTATAACTGAACCCAGTTAGTGACATGACTAAATAAGGTAATTCTGGCTGACAGAATACATGTAAATATTGTAAATAATGTCTTGTAAATATTTATTATATCTTTTTATGTGAAAACACTAAAGAAATGAAACTCTGCTACAATGTAATGTAGTGAATGTACAGCTTGTGTAACAGCGTAAATTTTCTGTCCCATCAAAAAAAAAACCTCAAAGCCATTAATGTCTAAACCCCTGGCAACAAAAGTGAGTACACCCCTAAGAGGAAATGTCCAAATTGGGTCCAAAATGTCAATATTTTGTATGGCCACCATTATTTTCCAGCACTGCCTCAACCCTCTTGGACATGAAGTTCACCAGAGCTTCACAGGTTGACACTGGAATCCTCTTCCACTCCTCCATGACGACATCACAGAGCTGGTGGATGTTGGAGACCCTGCTTTTCTCCACTTTCCGTTTGAGAATGGCCCACAGATGCTCAATAGAGTTTAGGTCTGGAGACATGCTTGTCCAGTCCATCACCTTTACCCTCAGCTTCTTTAGCAAGGCAGTGGTCGTCTTGGAGGTGTGTTTGGGGTCGTTATCATGTTGGAATACTGCCCTGCGGCCCAGTCTCCGAAGGGAGGGGATCATGCTCTGCTTCAGTATGTCACAGTACATGTTGGCATTCATGGTTCCCTCAATGAAGTGTAGCTCCCCGGTGCCGGCAGCACTCATGCAGCCCCAGACCATGACACTCCCACCACCATGCTTGACTGTAGGCAAGACACACTTGTCTTTGTACTCCTCACCTGGTTTCCGACCACACACGCTTGACACCATCTGAAACAAACAAGTTTATCTTGGTCTCATCAGACCACAGGACATGGTCCCAGTAATCCTTGTCCTTAGCCTGCTTGTCTTCAGCAAACTGTTTGCGGGCTTTCTTGTGCATCATCTTTAGAAGAGGCTTCCTACTTGGACGACAGACTGATCCCCACCTCTTCAAATCGCTGTATGGTCTTGGTCACCGTGCTACAGCTCAGTTTCAGGGTCTTGGCAATCTTCTTGTAGCCTAGGCCATCTTTATGTAGAGCAACAATTCTTTTTTCAGATTCTTAGAGAGTTCTTTGCCATGAGGTGCAATGCTGAACTTCCATTGACCAGTATGAGAGAGTGAGAGCAATAACACCAAATTAACACACCTGCTCCCCATTCACACCTGAGACCTTGTAACGAGTTTCATGACAACAGGGAGGGAAAATGGCTACATGGACCCAATTTGGACATACCCTCTTAGGGGTGTACTCACTTTTGTTGCCAGGGGTTTGAACATTAATGGCTGTGTGTTGAGTTTTTTTTATGTACTCACTTCTGTGACATACTGTATATTTATTTAATGCCTGGTTCGATTTTGCTAATCTGTGCTTGAGCCTCCTTTCTGTCTCCTGGTGACTGCTTCCTGTCCCTGGAGATGATGTCAAGCTTTATAAACATCTGCTAATCTGAAGCTAATGGCTTCCCTGGGGTGGAACCAGACAAAGCGCTTGTGAGTCAAAGTGCTAACCATCCCATGCACCCATGCAGTTTATTTTTTCCTTTAATTATCTCCTTTCGGTTGTTCCCATTTTAGGGGTCGCCACAGAGAATCATCTGCCTCCACCCTAACCCTATTCTCTACATGCTCTTCACTCACACACACTAACTTCATGTCCTCGTTTATCGTATCCATATACCTCCTCTTTGGTCTTCCTCTTTACCTTCTGCCTGGTAGCTTCATTTCAAAAACCCTTCTTCCAATATATTCACTATCCCTCTTCTTACATGTCTAATTTTTTTTCTTTAATATAGTTTGAAATTACATAACATTTACATTTACAGCATTTAGCAGACGTCCTTATCCGGAGAGAATTACATTTAACACTATTTATACAACTGAGGGTGTTGCTCAGGGGCCCAACAGTGGTGGCTTGGTGTTGCTGGGAATCGAACCCCAGCCTTTCTAGTATCAGTCCAACACCTTAACCATTAAGCCATCACTTCTCAATTCAATCAGTGATCCAATCAGGAATTCTAAATGTTTTGCTGCTCATAAAAGGCGGAAAAGCTCAGGGGCATCTTTTTTTTTTTTTAAATATGGTGGTGCTTTGGGCATTTAACGCTAAAGAAACAGGTGTGTTAGTGGTTCTACGTGGAAGTTTGCCAGGTTTCCTATAAAAAAATAGCAGCAAATCACCAGACACAACTAAAAAATTAAAAGACATTTGTTCAATATTTTAGGCTGGTATTTTATGTTTGCCATTTTTTTTCCATCTTACAGAATATTTCTTATTCTTTTTTTATTCTACTAATGACTAATAAACATTCAGACATCTGCAGACCATGTGTCCATGTTAGATGCTGCGGTGTTGGCACATTTATAAAATATTCATGTTGAAAACAAGAGACTTATAGGAGAGATGAAAAATAAAAATGACTCACATTAAGGAAACTATCTTATTATGGCGTTAAAATCCGAGTGAAACAGCTACAGAAACAGGATCACCATATAAAGCTGACTGTACTGCATTCTCACTAAACTCATTAAAAAGTCATTGGTAACTTGACCAAGCTGAGCTTCTGGTCTCCTTCTTTTGTTTTCATCTCCTGCTGCTCTCGTCGACTCCTTCTAACTCTCTCTCCCTCTTTCTTTCTCTTCTTTTCTCAGACAGACCCTGCACAGGTGATTCATTTTTAATCAAGTTTAATAAATGATCGACTGAATACAACATACAGACTTAAAGTAAAATGCTTCTTTATCTCTGAATCCTCCTGTATTCGTTTCTTATTCATTCTTCCTCGCAGCACAAACACTCTTTATGTCTATGTCTCCAGGACAACCATCACCCTCCCCTCCTGATGCTCACAGAGCAGGTGATAAACAGTAGTGAAAAACCAACAATGTCCTCAGCTCGGCTTTAAAACAACCATAAAGTGTTACAGTGTCTTTTAGCACATGTACAGGGACACGAGAAGGAGAACGAGAAGAAGAAGAGATCAAATGACAGTTCGAATTTGTTCAGGACAATTGGGGCTTTTGTTTGGTATTTGGTAGCCTTAATTTTGTTTCCAAGCACCTATATTAATCCATGATGTTGTATACATTCATTCATTTTTCTTCTATACCCCCTTATTCCTTAATTCGGGGTTACAGGGATCTGCTGGAGTCTATACCAGCCACCCATGAAAGGGTGAAAGACAGGAGGGGTACACCCTGGACAGGACACCAGTCCATCACAGGGCCACTCACACTCACTCCTATGGACAATTTAGAATCACCAATCAATCCAACATACATGTTTTTGGACTGTGGGAGGAAACCGGAGAACCCGGAGTAAACCCACGCAAGCACAGGGAGAACATGCAAACTCCACACATGTTCTCCCCCTGCCCGGGAATCGAACCCGAAAGCTTTCGCTGTTAGGCAACACTGTTTATCACTAAGCCTCTGTGCCGCCCCATATTGTCGACTGTCTTTTATAATGAATTCAATAAAAATGCTTCAGCTACATTATTAATTCCATCTTAATCGTTGTATCATCAATAAAACTCAGAATCCGCTAGTTTGAACCTTGTTGTAAATGAAGCTTTATTGATAAGCTTGAATTTGGAGATGTGTTTACTGATTAGAGAAAGAAAACTAAATAGTGTATCTGTACAGAATTGAGGAGTGAGCGGTTGAGCGAGACATGGAGGCTCATCTTAGTAGTAGTAAAAAAAAAAAAAAAATGTAAATGCAGCAAAAGCGTCTATTAAAACAATCTGTTTACAAAAACATTTTAAAATGTACTTCGTACATTTCTACATTTAATACAACTTAGACCGCATTTACACGGCATGTATCAAGTGACGCAATTCATATGTGAAAGTATTTAAATATTCATATGGATGTAATACTTGATAGATATATATATATATATATATATATATATATATATATATATATATATATATATATATATATATATATATATTGTGTTTCCGTCCATCGATTATCGCACCGTTTTACATCCTTTTTAGCTCAGTACGTCTACATTGGGTTGTTTTGCCGTATAAAGTGTAAATGCAGATATGGAATACCACCAAAAATGTCTATATTTAAAAGGGTTCATATTCCCTGAAGATTATGGGAAAATACACTCTAAGGTTTCTTACACTCTAATCCATATTATTGTAACCAAAATTAGAGATTAAAACCATATATTAAAATAACAAAAAAGTGTTTATAATGTCTTGTTGGATGCTTGTCCTCCAACTTATTTAAAGGAATATTTCACATAAACAAAAAAATTCCAACATTAATTCCTCCCCCTGGTATTTTAGATATTTTTGATGAAATCTGTTCTCTGAGTGTTTGATTCCCAGCACCAACAAGCTGCTACTTCTGGGCACCTGACCAGAAAGGTACCAAGATGATCGACAAAGTAGATCATGTGACATCAAAACCAGAAAATAAAATCATGATTAAATAGAATGAATTATATAAATAAATAAAAACAAATATCCAACCAAACTCGTGTTCTTTATTTCTCTTATCCTATTTTCTTTACAGCTCCTTTAAATTGACCCTTTAACGTCCAGCTTACTTATGTTCAATGTCATACATGTCGACCGTGCCATGTTTACACTCTGGGAAAGACTCTTGCTGTATAAAATCTATAGAAATCTACATTAATGGAGTCACATGGGCAACTTTGTCCATCATTTTGGTAATTTTCTGGGGCTTGAACGTGGTAGTTACCTTGCTGTTTATGGGAGGGTCAGAAAGCCATGAGATTTCATTAAAATATCTTAAATTGTGTTCTGAGGATGAAAGATGGTTGTACTGGTTTAGAACAACACAAGGGTAAGTTATTAATGACAGAATTGTGATTTATGGCTAAAGGAACACTTTAAGAGCAAGTTACAATATAATAAAATGAAAAGATCCTTTTGTCTGAGATGGGCTAACACATTAGATGGAAGCCTAGTGTGTGTGTAAATATGTTGAAGACACTTAATAAATGTATAAAATAATAAAGTGAGTGTGTGAAGTCTGTACCTATTGGTGGATGAAGATGTTTTCCACACAGGACGTTGTTGAACTCTGCTGATTTCTGTGCAAAAAAGGAAATAAACCATTGGGTAATTGAAAAAAAGGTATTTATACTCAAATTTCCACATATTTATCTTTCCTTTTATTTCAGATTATATTTAACCCCAAATTGTTTTATGTATTAGCTTAAAATTAGCCTGGCACAAACTAGCGTGTTAATGTTAAAAGATAGAAAGATGTCAGATGAGATAAACAGATGTTTTCTTTTTGCATTAAACAAACAAAAAAAAAAAAATACTGGTTTTGGTTTCATTTACTGCATTTTGAATAAACTTTTTTCTTTCCCAACCACTTGGTTGTTTTTGAATTTTCTTGCTGGTTGGCGTGTGGTATCACCTGCTCATCACCACAGAACGTCATGTTGAATGTTGTCAAACAGATAATTAATCTGCTTGTATTATATTACATCTGTATTTGATTCTTTAAGATCAAATACAGATATAATACATATGATTCAGAATATATATAACATTATTAACAATTTATTATTTTAATATATATAATAATAAATTGTTAAAATGGCGGTCCAAGTGTGAGAAGCGGGCTGTGTCTGGCCACCTGAGCCATGTTTTGGGAACATCATGATTTGAACCTTTGTGTGTGTGTGTGTGGTTTTTTTTTTTGGCTTGTCTTTGTCTGAAATTTGTTCCTATTCTGACCTATTAAACACCTTTGTTAGCCTGGTCTAGATTTATAATCCATGTTGCCTCATTTTCGCACTTTTTAATCTGTCGTAATTAATCAAATGAAGCTCTGTCAATCACTGTATCGGCTTTTCCTTTGTTAAAGAATGACAGGGTTGTACTGTCAGTCCGTTTATAGTTGATTTTAAAGGGTTGTATAACATACACTTTTTAAAACAGGTATGTTTAAAAACCAGCGTCTCGGTTTTCTCTTCCTTATGACTAGAAGACGGGTGAAAGTGTGAGACGTGCTGGTGTGTTAGCTGTTGCGCAGAGTGTGGGAATGATTTGCACCTGCACAGCAACTCTGTTAATCAGATTAAACGGGTTTATGACGAAGAGCAATTAAGATCTATGAATGATCGACAAGTTTACAAACGAGATTAGATGGTGATAGATAGATAGATAGATAGATAGATAGATAGATAGATAGATAGATAGATCTATTTATCACCATCTAACCGTGTTTGTATTTTATATATATATATATATAATTAACAAAATTACTATTGTGTTAGTTAGTTTAGGCATTTTCCCTGATACAAAAACACTTTATTAATCCCATTAAACCTCTTTGCTAGGACAAAGCCGGTTGTCTTACCAGTTGGAGAACGACTGTGTGTGTGTTCTTGTTGACAGGGTTTGGCAGCAGGCTGAGGCTTTGCCCGCTCCTTCAGCCGTGTATGCACAATACGTATGTGAAGTGACTGCTCTTGGTTTTTTCCACGGAGAAAGTCGGGTAGATCGTTAATCTGTGGGTAAAGATGCTCATAATTTACGGCTTTCATTCATTCATTCATTCATTTATTCAGTCTGAGAACACACACTTTGACCTATGTGAAATCTAAACTTTTAACGAGCCCAAGTGAGTGTGTAAGAAGTCAAAGTCAAAGACGGATTTGTAGTTAAAGCTTTTTCTAAAGAGATTAGATACAAGATAATCCGATTGAATAACAAAGACCAAAGACTGTGATAACTGTTATTACGGAACGGGTAGATTCACTCTATCCATTCTTCCACTGCTAGAAAACTCAAAAAAAAAATAGTTACAAAGAAAACAGACACTAAAAAAAGGAGAACTGCACTAGAATCATAGATGTAAAATAATTCTGGAGGTAACAGAAGGCAATATGAAAGAAAACCATCAAACAAGCATGGTGGGATGGGACAAAAAAACCGAAGGGAAAAAAATTCATTTAACAGCAAAAAATAACCTCAAACACAAAAAAAAAAAAAGATTAAACATCTAAAGAAGCTGCTAATTCTCACACAGAAGAAACAGAGAAATGCTCTCTTGCTAATTTCCTTGAATGAAAGCAAGTCTTTTGGAGACACTGGCAGATACAGGCAGTGGTAGCTCAGTACTTAAGGTGTTAGACCACTGAGCAGAAGGTTGTAAGTTCAAATCCGTGCCGCCCCCTTTTACTTTTTTATAAATAGATTATAAATACAGCTTGTAAGGTTTGTTAGGGGATTAAACATTGTAGTTTTAATAGGTTACATACTGAGCTAATAAAACTACAAGAGCTGAGTACTTTTTTCTTTAATAATTTTTTTTGTTGTTCAAAATATTTAACAGTTATGTATTCAAGTAGGTTTGGGTTTTGCTTGAATTATTGTTGAATTACCGAATTGTCATATAAATTAAACTTTTTATTTAAGTTTGGATTTAAATACGGATAAGAAAAACTTTAGATATCAAATATATTTATTATGTTGCAGCTGAAGACCATGAACAAAAATTATGAGCCAACAACACAAAGAACTTTAGCCTCGGATTTTACTAAAAATACAAAAACAACCCGAAACAGCCCATAAATCCCGAATTGAGGTTAACTTGTTGCACCAGAAGGGTTTACAATCACAGCAACTTAAGTAGTATTTTTTCTAACAAAACAAATATTTACTTTTAACTCGAGTGATATAATTTTTCAGTATTTCTCCTTGTACTAATGTGAATTATTTTTTTAAGTAGCTTTAGTAGAATCTTTCAGTAACTCTTTCCACCACTGCATCAATTATTATTTTTGTCTCAATCATTTATGACACCAAGACTGACAACCATTTCTTATTTTTTACAAACTAAAAACAAATAATACAATATTTTGAATGTAATTATTAATAAAGTACTAAATCATTGTTAGTGTTACATTTAAAAGTTATTATTTATTAAAACGCATTAATTAAAAATTATATAAATTATTAGAATTCATTAAAAGGGCAGCACGGTGGCTTAGTGTTTAGCACTGTTGCCTCACAGTAAGGCGGCCCCGGGTTCGATTCTCCTGCAGGGGTCTTTCTGTGTGGAGTTTGCATGTTAGATGTATGTTAGATTGATTGGTGATTCTAAATTGGCCATAGGAGTGTGTGTGAGTGAGTGAGTGTGTGTGTGTGTGTGGCCTTGTGATGGACTAGTGACCTGTCCAGGGTGTCCCCCTCATGTCTTTCACCCTTTCAGAGACAGCTGGGATAGGGACTCCAGCAGATCCCTGTAACCCCGAATTAGGGAATAATCGGGTATAGAAGATGAATGAATTCATTAAAACTGCTGAATCCTGAACATTTGGTATAAAAGCTTAAGTTACATCACGTGGATCTTTCCAGAAGAAAAAAAAAACATACAGAAGATATAAATCAGGACCAGCACAGCAACCAAAACAATTACTAGAACCTTCGTATGTATGTGTGTATGTGTATGTGTGTGTCTCCTGCCTCCTGCCCTCGCACTCACCAGCTCGATGTGCAGGATGAGGCTGAAGTTTAGAGCTCGGAGGAGTTTTTTGGGGTGATACTCGGTCAGGTAAACACAGTCGTCGGTGAGAACCACGTGCATGAACACCTTATCGAGTTCCTCCGAAACGATCACACACGCCTCGTAGTACCGAATCCGCTCGTGCACGTCCCGGTGCGCGTTCCTTTTCAGAAACGTCTCCAGTTTGCTGTTGCGCCGACAGAAAGATGCGTTCGAACCCGGACTGGCCATGGAGTCCACCTGACGGAGCTCCACCTGAGTGACTATCATCCACTGACTGACACACACACACACACACAAAGCTCAGCTCGTGTAGGGTGTCGGTGTTTTACGCGCACACACACACACACACACACACAAAAGTACATCACTGATGCAAGAAGAGAGATACACACTGAATACAGTCCCTCGGAAAAGTGTCTTATAACACACAGAAGAAAACACACAGAAATTTCACGAAAAATAAGACTATTAAATGGTGTATAAAAATTCTAAACCAAATTGATTTATTTATTTTTCTTTAATTAATTAAAAGAACAGGTGCGCACATTTAATTGCAGGAACGGTGGCGCCACCTTGTGGATGTGAATTCAATCACTTAAAATGTGGATTTTTTTGTGAAATATTTGGAAATTATTATTATTATTATTATTATTATTATTAAAAAGTTAACAGCGTGTTATTTTAAAGTTTTTCAATATGAAATGAAATGAGATACTTTCAAAAAATGCAAATAAAACATTATAAGTTTCCTGTGTGGTGATGAAGAGAAAACATCCGGGATACATAGAAAGACAGCCTTTAATCAAACACATTTCTGACCAATCGCAACCCACCTGTGAGTTCATAGAGGCGGGGCTTCATTTATTATTCAGGTTTAATAGTAAAGCCTGGTGTCAGTATTAAAATCACATTAATTGGCAATGTTATTAATTAATTGTATCGTTAAAACTGGTGACCACTTAAATTCGGACATGAGATCAAATCATGCCAGAGTAGAAATAAAAGTCTGACATAAATGTTAAAGTTATTCTTAATGTCCTCAAGCACTCAAGTCAACCTGTTTATCCAAAACATTACAGATTCATGTCCTTCTTCTGATTTTACTCCACAAACCACTGCATTTTGGTAGCATAAAGAGTTCAGAGGTCATTTTCTATCTTCATATTCGGCCTCCAGCTGAGCACAGCATTTCTCCAGTGACTTGATTCGGGTCTCGTGAACTTTAGCTGCTTCCTCCGTCACAGCCACTCTAGTGGAAATGTTGACGATGAACACATTCAGTTCTGTTTGTGTGTAGACGAAAGGACATCCAGCTTTTTATTGAAGGATCCTCTGAGTTTCGCTATTGCTTCCATGAAGTCTTAGTTTGCCGGGAAGTGGTAGCATAGTGGTTAAGGTGTTGGACCAGTAACTTGACAATCCGCATTCAATTCCCAGCACCACCAAGCTGCCACTGTTGGACCCCTGAGCAAGGCCCTTAACCCCTAATTGCTCAAAAAGAGATAAATGTAAGCCGCTGTGGATAAGAGTGTCTGCCAAATGCTGTAAATGTAAAGGATTGTTCAACGCTAGTTTGGTTAGCGTTAGCCAAGTCTTTATGCACCATACAAGTGCCTCCTGCATCTTCCTATCCGATTTTTTTAGCTTTTTATGCTTTGGAGGCATTGTTTGAAATGCTTAGTTAACGGCTTGTTAAATTTAAACGACTACAAGGCATTTTGAGGGAAATTATTAAAGACTCGTGGAGAGCTATTGTTGAAAAAATGCTTAAAAATTGTGCAGGAGATAGACCTAGTATGATAATGACTAATAAATAGCTAATTATAAAATATACATATTAGGAGTAGCACTAAAAAAGAAGAAATAAGAGTGAGCTAAATATGATGTAGGAGAAGGAAAAAGGAAAAAGAACAGGATGGTGTGCTATCAAAAAGTTTTACCAAAATATAACTAATCATAGAAGTGTGTGTGCACAAATAAAGTCTAGTTGTAATACAGAATCAGAAAAACACAGACACAGTGGTACAGAGTGGAACAGGTTTATTGGACAGCCCCATACGCTAATTAAGTGGAATAACATCAACCTCGTCGGCCGTGTGGCAGATAGGAGGAGAAGGGGGAATCAGACTGGATGATGAATCGTCAGAGAAAAACAACGGTGATGGCATTGGGGAGACTGGTGGTGGAGGTGAGGCCCAACGAACCCGTTTGACCGGAATGGAGGGTCCAGCACTGTTAGTGAGATCCGGAGGGATCACAAAGTCAGTTTGGGTTCCTACATCACAGGTTCGAGGAGAAAAAATTACACGCACAGGTGAAGTTTCGTTGAGTGTGTGTAGATGGAAGAGACGATCCAGAAAAACACTGATTTCCCCCCTGAGACAGGCTAAGCTGAGAACGCCACATTGGTCTGATGTACTCTCTACGTTCAGTAGTTAAGCAGGCTAGAGATAAGAAAGGAAATTTAATTGGGTACCACTGGTCATGATTCTTTCAATATAATAAACTCATAGAAAAATAGATAAGTAGTAGCTGTGTGTCAAAGTAACCTGAATCATTAAGAAGAATAATCTAAATAGGTGATCTTTTTAACTTAAGCACTAAAAATATATGCATATGTAACACTCACAAAAAAAAAGAGTAAGAAAAAATAGAACTTACGCATTGTTGTGTAGAAAAATATCACAGAAAGTCCACAGAGTGAAACAAGGCCTCGATTTGTGTAAGTGAGCAGGAGGTGAACAGGTTTATATAAGAACTGTTGTTTTTTTTCAAACAAGAGCTCAGCATTAGGTTTTAATGGATGGATATCTTACAAAGATATTTAGTTTTAATGGTAAATCATTTATAATGAGGAGACGGCACCTTCAAAGGCAGTGTAACTCTGGGATAAGGGAAAAAAAGATAATTTACATTTACACTCAAAAAAGTTTAAAAATAATGGAAACTTGCTAGTTAAAAACAAAAGGGGGGGGGGCTGAAATTCGGCAGGTATAAAAGGGCAGGATTGACAGTAACTCTTTGCATTTGCCCTATTACTGTACTCTGTTACAGAGGTCTTTACTTTGCTTGTGCCATTTATTCTGAACAGACTGCCTTCTCTGGATCCTTTGAACGCTTGATGACTGCCATAAATTGGAGTTTTTTGCTCTTCTCACCTCGGACTCAAGAATCTTTATTTGTTTAAAAAGTTTATTATTTGAGTTAAAACATAGTGGTAATTGACTCAACGCGAGGCACCCCTGCGAATGTGTCTGCTCAGAGACGGGCTCTGAGTTCCGACACTATAAAAAACACGTTTACTCTATTTGGTGCCTGACGCACATCCCGTCATTTTCCATCTTATTAACTTACATTTACAGTATTTGGCAGACGTCGTTATCCAGAGTGAGGTCCAAAAGTGCTTTGACTCTCTGGCAATGAATAGATCAATACTGGATCATTAGATCACAAACATATGTAACATGACCCCTAAACATTTGGAAAAAACAGTTGAAAAATAAATATCCAGTTATATGCTAGTATATTTTTTTCCTTACTATTGTGGTAAAACAAAGAAAAAGTCTCGAGGCAGACGTACCCCGTATCCTGGGAAATGGTTGCACCCGTCGAGCAGTGCTTGAGGACCTGAGGAAGCTCGGTGCAGTATGTGGGGTAATAACTGCTTGGAGGTGAAAGCTGGTATATTAATTAATGTTGTTAGGTGAAACTCAATAGGAGTTGGTATGTCTAATTTACAAATTTGGACTAAGTCACTGTAGCTTTAATCAACAATTTTAAGATTTGAGCAAAATAAAGATTTTCCTAATTTAAGTAGGAAAAATTGCATGACTAACTTTAGTCATGCAATTTTGTAATAGATACCAAATGAGCTGATGTGGGTAGTAAAAATTACATTTACTTGAGTAATTTTTTGTGGCTAACGTTAACTTTTACAGTATATTTATTGATGAGTACTTTTGCTATTACTTAAGTACATTTTTGATGAAAGAATTTTACTTTTACTTTATTAAATTTGGCGGCGTTTCTACGTTACTGTCCAGAGGTAATAAATATGAGATGTTTTAAATAATTAGTTTATAGGAATCTTGCGAGACTTTAGTTTAGTGTAGAGGAAGACGATGTTGTGTGTGTGTGTGTGTGTGTGTGTGTGTGTGTGTGTGTGTGTGTGTTGTGTTATCGGAAGCAGATCAGTCGTGTCCCCAGGTTCAGGCTATGTTTTTACTCTAATATGTCGAAAAGAATAGTTTTCTAATGTGATTCATGCTGTGTGACCAAAACGAACTGACATCAGAGCGTACAAGAATTCCAGCTTCAACCGGAAAAACACATAGCGGTGAGTGTCAAAACGACGCCCATTAATAACCATTCGGTATACATACACACTTACGGACCTTATTGTAAAACCACATTTCACACACTGTCCGAATATTTTTACTCATATGTGCTCTTGAACAAGAAACAACAAATATCTTGTGAAACCTACCAACACACACATTCATGAACAAACGCTCATTCTAAACATCTGCAAATTTTCATATCCACTTAACACAAAACTAAATAAACTGAACAGCAAAACTGGGACTTTTTTTTTTAACCTGACTAAAGTGTAGAACATCCACACAAAATCAACACAGGATTGTATTTTATTTTATTCCTACCTAAAGAATGCATTTACATATAAAATGTTAAAATAAAGTATATTTTCGCTCTGGAGAAGGACGTCTGCCAAATGCTGTAAATGTAACATCAGAAACTATAACATAAATTACAGAATTAGGGCACTTATAAAATATTGCCCCTTAAATCTAGCGACAGGGGTCACAAGCCAGTGACTTCGATGCCAGTCCCAAGCCTGGATAAATAGAGAGGGTTGTGTCAGAAAGGGGATCCGACGTAAAACATTGCCGAATCTAAATATGCAAATCATCCATCCAAATTTCATACCGGATCAGTCGAGGCCCGGGTTAACAACGACCACCACCGGCGCCGCTGACCTACAGGGTGCCGGCGGAAATTGGGCTACTCTTGGTCGAAGGAGGAGAGGAGGAGGATGCGTTAATAGACATGAAGTTAGTGTGTGTGAGTGAAGAGGATGTAGAGAATAGGGTTAGGTGGAGACAGATGATTCGCTGTGGAGACACCTAAAAGGGAAAAGCCGAAAGATAAACTTTTCCTTTGAATTTATGTAGGGGTGAATCCCTAGTAATCGACCAGCTGGTTTTGTTTTCCATGGTAACAGATTGGTGGGTCTTTCTTAGGAATGATGGAATCATTTGCCAAGTACAGAAACAATTTTCATCGATTTAAACTTACTAGAAATATCTTGGAAATATTTTTATTCATATTTTTATAAATATCTTTACATACAGTAATTGCCGAATATGAATTTCACCACTTCGGGAAATTTTAATATTTGCCCCACTTACATCTGATTTTACTCAGTAGTACAGAAATTAGTACAGAAAAGCTATCTTACACAAAATACCTCTTTGACTCAACAGTAACACTGAGATTGAGATTGAGAACTAACACAAGGAACAGGAACAGACTATAACAGTTCCGGTTACTTATTATAAAAAGCTCAAGAGTAAAGCTCAAAATAAACAATTTGAGGGTGATACTCATACTCGCGCCTAACCCTAGGCATAAGCAAACTAACCAACTGCTTAGGATCTCCATGGCCACCAGAGGGATGTGGTTTTTTGAACAATGGTAATTATACAAAAATGCAGTATTTAATACAAATGTCAACAACACTTCTACAAAAAAATACAACTGATAATAGGTGTGTTAGATGTATAGTGTGTAAATAATCAAGAATTTACAGTAATTAGTCATATTGGTGGCACCGAGGGGCCCCTAAATAAAATTCTGCTTAGAGTCCCGTAAAGGATGAGGGCGATACTAGAGAATACTAACCAAATGTAAGCTTCTGACTTACAATAAAATGTCAGCAATTGTGTTTAAATTTATTTGGCTAAATTTGTATGTAAACTTATTTTCAGCTGAAGCTAGAAGTCTGATACCTTTATCCTTTCTGATCTAAACAACGTTAACCAGAAACCCAAGAGGTAAAATCAGTTTAATCATTGAATATATTTAATGGCCTCATTGATGTTGATGATGTAATCAACCTTCAGGCTCATTAAAGTGCCACATTTACATTAGCAAAGGAACCGAACATAATCGTTCCACCAAAAGCAACAAAGCAGCAGCGCCCTGCTTGATCAAGTTGATCGCTGTTAATCTGCTTCGTTCTGATTGGCCAGTGAAAGAAAGAGGCGGGGCCAGACAAAGACTTCAAAAAGTTACAGCGCAATATATAATATGATAGAAGAGCAGTCTGTCTTTTCCTTGCATGATGGAAAAATGCCGAGACACAAAGGAGACTAAATGAGTGATATAATCGGTGGCTAAGGTGAAGAACACAGACACACACACACACACGCACCAAAGGAAAAGCTTTTGCATCAGAAGACAAACATTTTAGAAAACATGCATAAAGGGAAAACTTTTAATGAAGTGCACTAAGCGGCTCGGGAAATTACATCAACGACTCATGCGCAGTTAATCTCCGACAATTTAAAATCCGTGGACGTTCAGGGGAAAAAGGACAAAATAAAAGAAAGAAGAGGACTACACATCTAAAGGAAGCCTGAAGAACCTGAGGTGAGACTAAAGATACCAAGAATGGACCTGTTCAGAAAGCTGTGGGTGGCGAGGAAGCTGATTCTTGTGGTTATGATCCCACTGTCCCTGCTGCCGCTGCCTCTCATCCATCCAAGCAGTGTGAGTACCTTAAACACCTGTAGCCTACTGAATATTAGGATCAATCTGTGCGAGGTATGTTTTATAACGGATAATCTAATCAAAGATAAAACTGTAGGACACAATATGACTCGCACATATCAGTTAATAACTTAACGTCATTTGGAGCCGACTTGATTTGAGGTTAAGTGAGCAAAAATGAGGCAACAATAAATTACGTGTAGGAATCTTGCAACTATCTGAAATAGTATAAAGTGTTCAGCGTTAAAATTTGGAAACTTTTACCCCCTCAACCCCTCACCTCCCCGTGCGCTAAGCGCGCAAAGCGTTTCCGTGCGTCTTTACGAACCAGCGCGTTGTTAATAATCATGCATTAAATCCGAGATTCTCACCATCAGCTACAGTTTTGAGGTTTTCCATTTCCAAACATTTGTTCATGTTGCCGAAAACACATGAATCTGGTGATTAGGATTTGTTCAGGACTTCTGTCTTAAATACAAAAAGCAAAGATTCCTATTTTTTGAGAGTTATGGAACATGCTGCTATGCCTACATATTAGAGTATGCCACTATATGGTAAGGTGGATTATATGATGTGCTGTAGATGAAGCTGAAATAAAACCTTTCACCTATTTGGAAACATAACAGTACAAGGGGTTGTGGAGATTGTGTTCCATGGCACCCCCCTGATTATCCCGTCACATCTTGCTTTGCTGTACGAATTGTTTATTTGAAACACCAGCAGCTTTAACAGATGTTGTTTGTTTACAGTGGGTTTTTTTGTTGGCTTTATTTCAAGTCACTGATATCTTATTGTCAGTCATGTGCTGGTCATACACCACTACCTTTCTTCCTGGCTGATAAAGATAATCACCCTGAGGTCAAAATCGGGTTTTAGTTCCTAGTTATGATCAATTTTTTTCTCACCATCAGCTCCACATTCTGTTTGAAGTGTCAGCACAAAGGAAGCTGAAGATTAGATTAGCCTGAGTTGCTGATCTTTGGTGGAATAATCACCAAATAAAGACAATCAGGAACCGGACCCGAGTACTCATCACTTAGTGGAGTCAACCATTCAGTATTGGAATGCGTATTCTGTATAAAGAAGAATTAGCACTTAGAAAACCGTCTCACATATTTAGGGATTATTTGCAGAGAAATTATTCTGTCTTCCTGAGCATTTGTCAAAATCTTTATCAGGCATCGCAAAATCCACATTAGGCTCCTTAAGCCGTAGTTTAAAAAAGATATTTTTTAAGAATGAAAATGTAAGTAAAATGTATGTTATATATGCGATGCTCAGTGAAATATTCCTTATAATCAAGAATATATATATATTTTATTTCAACCAAAATATATTCCAGGGTAAAAAAAATACATTTTCAACTTTACAGACTTAATCAGTTAATATAATGACCAGATTTATTTAGGGTTTTATCTACAGTGAAAATAAAGTATGATTTGGAATCCTTTCATATAAAAATATATATCACATCTTTCTTATTATATATAATTTCACGGGGCACTATTGGGCCCTATGAAAGAATATGAGCTACACTATTGATAAGAAGAGAACATACTTTATATAACAATAATTATATTATAGTGGTATTTCTTAATAGACATTATAATAAATTATTTAAAGTAGGTCCCTTGTTTGTTTTGTAAAATGTGTTAAAAATAATTTAAAGATTGAAAGCTTTTCTTTAATTGTCATGTGTGGTTGGTATGATATCCTAGTGACAACCTATGGGCTGAAGTTGTGCTTTGGGTGGCCTGGGTTTGATATATTTTCAAAATATTTTTTTTTGTAGAAATATATTTATGTAAATATATATTTTAGCCAATATATTTTTGGGATTTTTTGTATATTTAAAATATATTTAAAAAACTATTTTAAAATTAAAATCAATTTTTTTAATCTGTATGGGAAAAAATAGCCAAAATCAATCATGGTGGAACTGATTAACAACAAACAGATTAGAGCCCAGCAAAACACCATGTGCTGGCCTGCAGACTAATCTGCCAGCAGTGCACATTGCTGCAGCATGCCTTCACCTTTGAGCTCAGTTACAGCCAGCAGGAGATACCAACACATAAGAGCTGGAAGTTGGGAGTGATGTGAGAACATGCCAGGCAGAGACTGAAAAAATAGTTTCCAGCCACAATCACAACGGCCACCTGATTATATGTTTTATATAAGACAACGGAAACAGCGAGGTTTTATTAGTGGACCGAATTTACTGCCTTAGTATAAAAAATACAAGGGAAAAGATTTTAACGCCACTTTTAGCCTGTTATAAAAGCTGATTAGGACGTGTTGTCGAGGGAAAAAAACTCCAGAAAACCCAAGGAGCAAGAGAAAAGCTTTATTAAGTCTTGGTAGTAGTTTTCCGTAGGTTTTACTTTAGAAATATGTGGGCGAGTTTTAATGCTGCTTTTAGCCTGTTATAAAACTTGATTAATACATGAATATAAATCATCTGACGAACTTCCTCACTGTTTCAGCCCAGCAAGCAGAACACCACACGCGATGAACTAAAAAAGTGGCTTCATTTAGTAATTATAGCGGTGTGTAAATCTACTACCATCACACCACACATGGGAGTGAATGAATGAATTTTTTGTAAACCTGATTTCAATGCTTATGTTTTATGCAGGTTTTATGGTCATTTATAAATACTTGTATTTTCATTAGTGAATTTGAAGGAACAGTTGGATAAACTTGCACAGCTGATACTGTGGGAGGTTATTTATTATCATCTCTTATAATTAATTGAGAGATTGTTTTATGACCAAAAATGATGTAGAAGTGAATTTTTATTTCTGGACTATCATTGCAAGTGCAAAAAAAAATTATATTAATTTTACTTAAGCTCAAATGTGACTTTTGCCTATGAGAAGGTTATTACAGCATAAATTTGTCAATCTGCACTGCAAAAACTTCTTCTCTAGCCAAAAAATCGTATCCATCTTCTTTTAAGAATAAAAAACTACGCAAGAGCAGATTGTGTAAGATTATTATGGTTGTTTTAGGATTATAATTTTTTTTCTTATTTAGTTAGTAAAGCTTAAAGTTAGTTTTTTTTAACCTGCAAATTAAGCATAATTACAGTAACAGACTTCTTAAAGGCCTTGTATTTCTTAAGACTTTATTTTTGACTCTTGATTTTCTCATAAATCACTTTTTCTTTAGCTGTAAAAAATTGCTTCTTTGGCTCGTTTTAAGACAGGATATATAAAGCCGATTCTTAAATAAAGAGGAATTTTCCTGTTTGGTAACTCTGGATTTAAGATCTTTTCACACAAATAAAAAAAAGAAAGAAAAGTGTTTATAACGTAATTAATTTTAAGTTAATTAGACTAAAAACAATGCTTGTTTGTCATATGTAGATGTGTATGTTTTTTTGGTGATATTAATTAGTTAGCAATAAGCACTTTACAGAAATAAGCTGAAACCAGTTGTATAAGTGTGCGTTGTTTTGTATTGGTTGTTTTTTTATGCCTGTATTTTGCATTATATACAACATGTTGTTAAAAAATTTTTGTAGTGCTAATAGAACCCAAATTATGTAAAAGAAAAGGCGGAAAAAAAGTAAATCAGCAGGGTGAAACTACAGCATGATAATGGCCTTGTTCAGTTACATTCAGTTTACAACACTAATGTCTAATAATAATCTTCATTTATTCATTCATCTTCTATACCGGCTTATTCCCTAATTCGGGGTCATGGGGATCTGCTGGAGTCTATCCCAGCCGTCTCTGAAAGGGTGAAAGGCAGGAGGGGGACACCCTGGACAGGTCTCCAGTCCGTCACAGAGACACACACACACACACTCACACTTACTCACTCTTATGGGCAATTTAGAATCACCAATCAATCTAACATTCATGTTTTTGAACTGTGGGTTGAAACCGGAGAACCCCAGAGTAAGCACAGAAAGGCTCCTGCTCGGGAATCAAACCCCGGTCCTTCTTGCTGGGAGGCAACAGTGCTAACCACAAAGATGCCGTGTCTAATAATCTATTTTGACATAACTTTCAGAAAGTGCAAAAAAAAGTGTTTCCACTTACTCCATAACAACACAGCCTTATTGTTTCTTAAATCATTTTAGAGAAAACGCAATGCTTTCCATTTTATATATTTTAATTATTATTTTCTTCAAATTTCAAGGGAAAATTACTGTTTAATTATACCCTTCAGAAGATCTTGTTTTAAATATTTGTTTTGGAAAAAACAGGAGAAATTTGGATTTATCTTAAATTTGACCAGAAAGTATCGCTTGCTTTATATGTGGAGCCCCGAAAATATTTCTTTATATAAAACCATAATAAAGAGTTTATTGGGAAAAAAAGACTGCATAAAGAAATATCACACACACATTACATTTACAGCATTTGGCAGACGCCCTTATCCAGAGCGACTTACATTTATCTCATTTATACAACTGAGCAATTGGGGGTTGAGGGCCTTTCTCAGGGGCCCAGCCATGATGGCTTGGTGGAGCTGGGACTTGAACCCACAATCTTTGGGTTTACAGTCCAACACCTTAAACATGAGCCACCACTACTGCCCCCACACACTCATATTTAAAATATTTTATGGAGTAAAGTAACTCAGTAAAAGCTGTGATCATAGATGGATCATGTATCAACAGTGTGTTGTACTGTGTAGTGTCTTGACTTGTGACTTACCCTGTGTTTGTCCCTCTGTAGGAGTCTTCCTGTGCCTATGTACTGATTGTGACAGCGGTTTACTGGGTGTCAGAGGCGGTGCCATTGGGGGCTGCTGCTCTGGTGCCGGCATTCCTATACCCGCTCTTTGGGGTTCTTAAATCAAGTGAGGTGAGTAAACACATCTCTCTGCAACACTTACATTAACACTCAGAGTGTTTTTCTATAGAATTCAGGATATTAGACAATCATGTTAGACATGCATTTAAACCTAAAAAAACTGTAAATCTGATTTGTTTTACATCAAATAGATTAAAGCATTTGTCAGAATAGTAAAAGAGGTTAAAATAAATCTAATTAAACATTTACTGCAAGTCAATTACAGTTTCAAATGTTTGTGATAAAGCATGGTGGTGGGAGCATCATTTAGCAAGGATACTGAAAATACATGACATACAATAATCAAGACAATTAGCTGAAGCAGAGGGCAAAAACAGCACACAGATTTAGCTTAATTTCTGGCCACAATCACAATGTCGACCCGATTATGTGTTTATACACAAAAACTGACACTTTCATTTTTCATCAAGTTTACTGCTGTTCTACATTATTATAGAAATTGTAAAGAATCCACCGCTGGCAGCGAGTATTGTGAATCCAAATGCAATTTTACTAACCAAACAATGAGGCAAAACAACAAACACAAACAAAACTAGACACAACAAACTCACCTAAACTGGACGCAACAAACTTAACTAAAATATACACAACTTGACTAACTTAAGACACAACAAACCTAACTAAACTAGAAACAACAAACTTAACTAAACTAGACACAAACTTAAGTAAACTACATACAACTTGACTAAAGTATACACAACAAACCTGAATAAACTTGACACAACAGACTTAACTAAACTACACAAAACAAACTTAACTAAACTAGACACAACAAACTTAATTAGACAAGACAAACTTGACCAAACTAGACAGAAAAAAATTTGTCCCAAGTCTAATTGAGTTTGTTGTGTCTAGTTTAGTTATGTTTGTGTTTGTTGTTTTGCCTCATTGTTCAGTTAATAAAGCAGCACTTGGTGTCATAAGACTTGCTTTGCTTGGTTTTGACCTGCAAGTTAAAAGAAACAAAATGTCCGAAAAAACACAACGAGACAACTCGAGACCAACTCACACTGAGAAGGGACTCCTTAGCAATTTCATCTACAAATTTTGTAATCTTATGTGCATGAAGACTTTCTCAAAAGCAATTCAGATTAATTTTTGTGCGATTGGCGGGGTGCTGGGTGTCAGAATGGGGGGGGTAGTGATAGGGTAAATATTTTCGCTGCGGGTTGCTCTCGACCTTTGGTTGAATTTCCTCAGCATCAGATGACAGATCCACCGCTGAGTACACCTGCATAAGTAAAAGAAACGCTAGTGTGGCTCTTTTCTAGGACAGATATGGATCAATTCGTATCATGGACAAATGTTTGGTATTAAATTAAAAGTTACTTTAGTTACTATAAATGCAAAAAACATCAACATATCCAGTGAAATCAGAGAATTTCAATAAGAGGAATAAAAAAGTATTAATTCTTTGTTCGTCTTGTTTATTGCATTAAAAGTCTGTATAGTGTAAAATTATTATACGGGTCAAAAAAGACTGCAGGGTCAGCGGTGGCTCAAATGGTTAAGGTGCTGAGTTGCTGATCTGAAGACCAGAAACACCTGGGTTCAAGCCCCGGCAAGTCAACCACTGTTGACTTTCCTTGAGCAAGACCCTTAACCCTTCCTGCTCCAGGGGCACTGTATCATAGCTGACCCTGCGCTCTGACCCCAACTTACTAAGATGGGATATATGGGAAAAATGCATGTACATGTACCTCGCACAATGACAGTGAAGTTGAATATATATATATATATATATAAAAATGTCATCTACCTAGAGGTAGAAAAAAAGCTTGGGCAAGTCACCAATTTGTCTCTAATACTACAAATGAAACAACATTATTATTATTTTATTTTTTTTATTATTACTCTAATAATACTCTAGTATATTACTCTAACCCGCCCTCTATTAATCCCGGTGTGGTGGGCAATTTAACCCACTACAACATGAAAATACGTGGAATCATTTCTATCCAAACAAATTAGGAGCAACTGGTGACTTTTTAGCTCAATCTGGAACTGTTTTTATATAAAGTTTGATCATTTATTTAGAAGCACTGCCATGGTGGGCGGAGGGTTTGAGTGGCAAGTTAGAACTTTTCGAAGGGTTAACGCACTATAGGGACCCCCAGAGTTCTATTTTATTAGTAGGAACAGTATAAGCAGTACTGTATTAGAAATTATTACAAAAGTTTGATAACTATTCTCAATCCAGCTCATATTTCACTAATTTGTTGCTTTTTAGTTTCATAATTGACATTGTACATAAAATTGTGTGTGTGTGTGTATACAAGTGAGAGAGATTCGAATACTTTCGGAAAAGCTGCGCTTTATTTTATTGCATCCTTTAAAACATTTTTTGCAGAAGGACAAGCAGTAAATAGTGTTTTTCAAAAATATTTCTAGCATTTATTTATTTGGAGCGGCTTAGATTTATTTCTATTTTGATCCATCTAAGCAAGTAAGGTCCTGCACAGGGGCCCAGCTAGATTGTGCTGGAAATTAAACCCAACCAAAGATTTTTATTTATTCAAATTTTCTCCTATCATAACACACACACACTGCAAACTGTATGGTAGTTTAGTACAGAGGGATAAAGCATTTACTCCTCCGTTCTGTTGGTTCTCTGAGCCACTCTGTTAGGAAACACACAGAGGTCTTATGTAAAACCCAATGCTGCCTCATGTGACTAAATCCCACTAAGCAACTCGATAAAGCAGTTGTCCAAATTTGGTTTAATCATGTTTGGTAAATAGTTTTTTCGCAATAGCATGGTATCCTGTTGGGTCTGTGCATGATTGATGAGTGGAAGCGGCGTGTAAAAGATCTGTGCTAGCAGACCCTAATCGTTAACTATAAGGATAAGGGTTCACATTGCTACTCTAATGTTACGATTTGTCTACGTTTTTTATACCGTAAAATTTAGAGTAATTCACTGGCAGCAGTAAAAGTGCATTAAAGTCGCATGAAATAATTATAAAACTTTAACAGCAGTTGGTAGACACCCTTATTCAGAAAAAACTACATTTACCCTCTTATACAGGTTTGGGTTAAAGCCCCAGCAGTGGCAGCTTGGTGTTTCTGGGATTTGAAATTATAACCTTCTGATCACTAGGTTAAAATATTGTTATATACGTTTACATTTCTGGTATTTGGCAGACACCCTTATCCAAAGTTACTTATATTTATCTCTTTTATCCAACTAAGCAGGTAAGGGGTTAGGGGCCTTTCTTAAAGGCCCAACAGCGGCAGTTTGGTGGTACTTCAAATTAGCCTTAACTACTTTTCTACTATATTCCTACATCTATGTTACATTGTTTAAAATAACACATCATCTTTCCTACCATTTGTTAACTTTGCTGATGCTTTTAAAATACATTAATCTATCTGAGCGGAAGGTGGAGGTAGGATTTGAACCCAAAACCTTATGATCTGTAACTTAAAACTTTAGCCACTGAAACACCACAGCATTCTTGATTAGCTTTAATTGGCTCATCACTAAAAATAGCTGTTTATACAATATGAACTTTAGTGCTTTTATAATGAGACTAACTCTCTCGTTGAAAAACACTTGCAGACAAAGGCCACCAAGAAGTTCTACCATTATCACCTTCTACATTTATGACTTTGGCAGACTTATCCAAAGCACCTGACATCTATCTACTCAGTGTTTAGGGTCTAGATCAGAGAACCAATATTGGCAGCTTGGTGGTTTTGGGATTTAAACTCACAATCAATGGATCGGCGACTTGTACAGGGTGACCCTTGCCTTTCACCCAAAGACAGCTGGGATAAACTCCAGCAGATCCCTGTGATCCTGATTAGGAACAAGTGGATATAGACAATGGATGGATGGATGGATGAATGGATGGATCTATCCATCTTCCAATCAGTATTCCACCACTGAGCTACCAATTCACCTACCAAAACTGCCCAAAAGCAAGAAAGAAAGATTAGTGTCACTATCACAATTAAACAAATCCAAATCCTAATGCAAAATCATTACCAACAAAACCAGTTAAAGTTCATGCCTTTTTTGTGCAACAAAAAATCATATAAACAGCATGACATAAAATGTAAAGTCAGTTATACAGTAAAATATACATATTTTAAAAATAGGCAAAAAATATATTTGCTAAAATATTTACATACATACATTTTCTACAAATATATTTTTTGTATAGTTTTATAGTTTATACAGCTTTCCTATCAACAGTCTGTCCTCTAGGCTAGCAAGGAACATACATGAATTAATATACACATGATATAAAACATATTATTAATACGGGGAAGTGGTAGCATTGTGATTAAGGTCTTGGACTGCTGATTGAAATATTGGAATTCAATTCCCAGCACCACCAAGCCACCACTGTTGGGCCCCTGAGCAAAGCCCTCAACCCCCAATTGCTCAGTTGTATAAATGAGATGAATGTAAGTCGCTTTGGATAAGGATGTCTGCCAAATGCTGTAAATGTAAATGTAATATAAATAGTGTATATATATAAATAGTGTATATATAAACAGTGTGTGTGTATATATATATATATATAATTATATATATATATGTTTAAAGTGTATTGTATTAATGTGTTATATATATAACTATATTTCAGTCCAGACCAAAGAGAGAACAATAGGCAACCTTCAGGTCTTCTTTTACTGCCATGTTTCTAAATCTCTAAGTTTACATTTGATGGTATGACTCTGTTCTAAACTCCCTACCTTACCATGAGCTCCATAAAAAAAAACCTAGACAGGTAAAAAAGCAGCATCCTAGGGAGCGACCCTCACATTTTAAGAACAGGAGAGCAGCACAAAATTCCCTCTAGAACAGATCATGCAAAAATGACAATAGAACTACATTGTTTAAGTAGCAGCATTAAAGACGGAGATGGGAAGAAGGTGGGCTGTGAAGCGGCGGGATGAGGAAGCAGAAGAGCAAATAGACAAACCGTGTTTAAGTAAGACGCCCTGTTCGAGATTTGCCAATTAAGTGCTTAGGGGCTGATCATCTGATAGGAGTTGGGTTGCTTTTTCTCCCAGTTAGCTGATAACAAGCTTGCATATGAGGCGTATGTAGATAAAAACGTGTTTCTCAGTTTCCTCATTTTAGAATTTCCTGCATTTGAACCTCATCTGGACACATTGTGTTAATCTCTTCTTCACTGTCACTGTAATTAACAAAAATCACAGCCATGTTTAAAATCGATGCTTCACCACATAACTAACTTTATACAGTCCTGCATGCTTGATGTACGAGGACCAATGTTTATTCTTCGTTATTAAACATCATGTTCGATCTTCTGTAAGTTTGTTCTCGCACAACCAGCAAGTACGAAAGAGCTTCTTGTTTATGTTCACTAATTAAAGTTTATACAGAGATTAAATCCTAAATTAAATATTAATATATTCTTATCTACTAAGCAGTTAAGGTTAAAGGGCCTTTTTTTTTAAAGGGCCCATTATTGGCAGTTTTTTGATGGAACCCACAATCTTCCAATCAGCAGTCCAACACCTGAACCACTGCACTACCATTTCCCAGTAGAAGCTATTCTGATCATATTTCCACTCTTTTTTTTCGTGCTGTTGAGTCAAGACGCTCGGGATCGCAGCTTTCTCGCCTCAGTAGACCTGACAAAGCTTCTCGAGTGGCTTGTGGAGATTATAACTCATGTCCGTTCTTCTTGGCTGAGTAGCACTGAACATGTTGTCTTGCTCTAGTATGTGTTCATTCACTCTAATCCTCTTCAGCCTGAGAACAATCGCACTGATCCCCATCGCCACACACTCATCCCTCGGAGATCTCTTCATCCTCTGACAGATGAGGGTTAATCAGTCTCTCTGGGACTCTCTCTCTCTCTCCGCTCTCTCTCTCTCTCTCTCTCTCTCTCTTTCTCTCTTTCTCTCACATACTCTTTACACTCTATTCCCATTTCCATACCGGCGTTCATCACTGCTCATACCATCGTATGGGTGTGTATTTTCTAATGAGATCTTATAAAAAAGGATGTGTAACGCTTTAACAAATAGGAAATCCCTTCTTCACTGAGACGGTCATACACACTTTCAATATTTAATGAAATATTAAGTTAAAGATACAACCTCGCAAGGTGTGTTTTAATTTGATCTTAATCAAGGTTCAAAAGTCTGTTCTTTAATACACTGTTCGATTGTACATACTTTTATCCGTTTATAGTTGCATATCATTAGTACCAATTGGCAGCCATGTTGATTTGACATCACATGTTTGGGGTTCGCTACACAATCAGCTACAAAATATAATTGTTCCCCTGTACCTTCTTTGATGCTTAGTGAGGGGATGAAACTCAAGTGGGAAGTGTTAGCTCAGTGGTTAAGGTGTTGGGCTGCTAATTGAAATAACTGCGTTCGATTCCTAAGTTGCCAATGCTGGGCCCCTGGGCAAGGCCCTTAATCTCTTGTATGAAAGAGTTAAATGTAAAATGTAGTGTAATGTAAGTTGCTCTGAATAAGGAGGTCTGCCAAATGCCAGAAATGGAAATGTCTGGGTGAAGTAGGAGGGCAGTGGTTATGGTGTTTAACTGCTAACCAGAAAATCATGTATTTGATTCTCAGCACCGCATACGTACCACCGCTGGGCCCCTCAGCAAGGCCCTTAACCCCTAATTGTAACCTTAGTTTTATAAGTGACATAAATAATGTAATGCAAATGTCTTTACCACTGCCCTATGTGATGTAAAATGTGAGTCGCTTCTGCCAAATGCCATAAATGTAAATGTCTGTTAATAAGCTTCTCCTTACAGAAAACCTCACCAATATCTAAGATACCACAGGATTGGACGGCCGGTGATTCTCACCTGCAGCGGTTAGGTGGAATCTGATGTTGAACCGGTGGTCAACTTAGAACTTTGCTGATTTATCTGTTACTCAAAGCTTCCAAACAAAATTCAGTTTGGATATAGACATATGGACTGATACCAGAAAGACAGAGGTTCGAGTCCCAGCACCACCAAGCCACTTCTGTAGGCCCTTAAGCAAGGCCCTCAACCCCGAATTGTTCAGTTGTATAAAAGAGATACATAAGTCGCTCTGGACAAAGGTGTCTGCCAAATACTGTAACTGTTAATGTACATATGTATACAGGAGAAAAAAAAGGGGAAGGGGAAGGAAAAGATAAAGAAGAGCAGAAAAAGGGGGAGAAAAAGAATAAGAAAAAGAGAGAGAAGAAACAGAAGAAGGAGGAGAAGAAGAAAAAGAATCAGACACACACACAAACACACACACATACACATAGACCCAATTACTCCAGAACCGATGGTCAACATGTTTAATGGTAGTATATATATGTGTGTGTGTGTGTGTGTGTGTCTGTGTGTGTGTGTTTGTGTGAAGTTCAATCTGTCAGGCCGCTTGTCAAAATACTGGACAGTAGAAACAAGAGCCAGCGCCATCCGACCCTCACCTGTGGAGAAGGTAAAGAACATCACTCCGTCTTTGCTCTGTCTTTCTATGCTGTGTTTGCTTTTGTGTGTGTGTGTGTGTGTGTGTGTGTGTGTGTGTGTGTGTGTTGATTGGCAGCCTGTCAGCTGTGTGCTTTTTTATTAATCACACTATTGACAGACACCCAGAGTGACAGGCTCTAATAAGAGAGGAAGCCATCTTTATGAGTGTCTTATAACCCTGCAGCCTACGTGTGTGTGTGTGTGTGTGTGTGTGTGTGTGTGTGTGTGTGTATAAATTTCTCAGACTTGTAATACCCACTACACCTGAGACAGAGCTTTATTTGCCCTCTGTGCCACCTGGCCTTTTCTGTACCCCCCTCCCCTCCCCCCAACACACACACACACTCACTATACACAAATACACATATTAACACACAAACACACACGGATGCTACTCATCAATGTTTCATTGCTTCCCAGTGGAGCTGAGCTTCAAAAGGTGAAGCATGATTCTGATTGTTGCCTGTCCAACACACACACACACACACACACACACTCCTGTGATGCTGATGAGCATCTTTTATCTGTACCAATGCATCATAGGTCAAAGATCATATGGAGATAACAATGTAGCCATGCGCCATGGAATTTTACCTGTGCACCGTGTGTGATTGTTTGTGTGTGTGTGTGTGTGTGTGTGTGAGAGAGAGAAAGAGAAAAAGAGGGACTAGTGTGAGCTCCCAAAGGAGCCCAGCAAATCAATTCATACCCTCACAGCTCCTGCTTAGGCATGATAACGAGGGGACTGAGGGGGACATACTGTAGGGAGCGGAGAGGCTCGGCTGCTCTGGTGTTATTATAGAGGAGCAGTAGTTGTCGTGTTGGAGTGTGAGTGTGCATGACAGACATGCTTGTGTGTGTCGGCGCACTAATGATGGGAGAGTTATAGCGTGTATCTATAGTGTACAGAATATCAGAGGCTTTAGGTGGGAACAACAGCAGGATTTGGGGCGTTTGACACACTTACATACTCCTGCGCACTTCTTTCAGTTCACAGTCACTTCCTCCTGCTGCTGCATCGCTGTTTCCTGGACACTCAATCGCTTCATATTGATCCACACACTTGTCTCTCTATGTTTTTTCTATGGAATCGATAATCGATGAGCTGCTAGGTGTCCAGGTGGAGCTTAAAAAGTGCCTCTTTAATTAACCTGTAATCATTCCAGGTGGCGGAACATCAGGACTGATGCTAGCTACTCTGGATAATTAGCATTTAATGCTAAAGTTTAAGTCTAAGATATTTTAATTTAAGTGTATACAGTTCAAAAATGCAGTTGAAATACAGTCTGATAAAGCATCACACACTGAAGAAAAAGAAGAAGAAGAAAAAGGAGGCGGGAGAAGAACTACCTTCTAAACACCATGTGATCAAGAGGTTATGCATAACAATATCTGACACTTGATCTACAGAAAAGGAACGGTCTAGGTGTTAGACCGCTGATCTGAAGATTGTGAATTCCCAGCACCACCAAGTCACTATTCAATTCAATTCAATACAATTCAATTTTATTTGTTTGGCGCTTTTTACAATGGTGATTGTCACAAAGCAGCTTTACACAATCGAAAAATTATGAGATAAAATGAAACAGAAATCAGTTTGTCCCTGATGAGCAAGCCGGTGGCCACTACTGGGCCCCTGAGTATGGCTCCTAACCTCTTAACTGTCAGTTAGATGAAAATAGAGATAAATGCAAGTCGGTTTTGATAAGGGTTTCTGCCAAATGCCTTAAACAGAATTGTAAAATGTAGATAGCAAAGTTTTGACCAGGAGTGTGGAATTATTGGTAGGAGAATTTTGGACATGGAACTGCAGGAAGAGGCAAAGAGGGGGGATATTGATGTGATAAAGGACGTGAGGTTAGTAAGTGTGAGTTAAGAGGATGCAGAAGAACAGAAGAATAGGGTTAGGTGGAGGTAGATGATTTACTGTGGTGACCCCTGAAGAGAACAGCAGAAAAGGAGAAGAAAAGGAGTGCGAAAGGTATCTGGGGCTTTGGTCTTTTCAAGAAGGATGGACATTTTAGAAAAAGGTAGAGGACACAAAAATTCAGCAAGAAGTGTTGTAACGGGGAAACCGAGTCGTGTTAAAGAAATAAAAAGAGAAGGAAGGTTATGTGGTATAAAAGTGGAAGAAGAAACAAGAGTCTGCTTTATGAGGTGCAGAGACACTTTGAAGGTTAAAAGGTAGTGACGAGGTTAGCTTCAGAAGCACTCTGTGATACAGCTGACGAGGGACTTTTATCTAAAACATCCTGTCTTACTGGATATGCTGTGTGCTATGCTGAACGTTTACTCAATCACACTGCAGCTACTGTCCGTCCGTCTATCCGTCTGTCTCCTCCCTGTCTGCATTTGCTGTCTATCTTTCTTTTTCCTTGTCTTCAGAAACATTTTTTGTTGTGCTGGTTGAAAATCTTTTTACACCCCAATAGAAGTCATTAGGTTAATTGGTCTAAATGTATTTATATATGTTTATATATTCCGTGGAAGGTGGAGGACCAGGACATGTTTGTCCAATCGTGATGTTGGATCCGAACATTTACGATAGGCTTTTCTACCTGCCTGTTAACTTATGTATGTGCAAAACTCTGTGCGCCCTGTTCACACAGACAAGATGCGACAGCAGCGCTTTCACATAGCGCTTTCACACACTACTCACATTAACCTGAAATAATATCCGAGTTGTGTTTCCACACTACATCCCACTAACTTCTTTTCTTTTCTTTTCTTTCCTTTTTTCATTCCTCTCTTCTTTTCTCTTTGTCTTGTATTTATCTTTGTCCTCTTTTTACTTTTCTTTTCTTTCTATCTTTTCTTTTTTATAATTGTGTTCTCATTTCTTTGTTTTTATTCTTCTTTTTACTTTTCTTTTAGCATTTTCTTCTTTTCTTTTCTTTTTCTTTTTCCTATACTTTTTTTCTATTTTTTCATTTTCTTTTATTTTTTCTTTTATTTTCTATTCTTTTACTGTGCTGCACAGTTAGACAGGTGGGCTGTACTGTAACTTTTATTGCTACTGTCTGTCTGTTTTTTTCCTGTCTTTACTTGGATGATTCCTTATCAGAAGAGAAGTGGTAGCACAGTGGTTAAGTTGTTAAACTGCTCATTGGAGAATTGGGGTTCGATTCCCAGCACCACCAGGCTGCCACTGTTGGACCCCTTTGCGAAGGCCCTCAACCGCCAGTCGGTCAGTTGTATAAATAAGATAAATGTAAGTCGCTCTGGATAAGAGTGTCTGCCAAATGCTGTAAATGTAAATGTAATGTATCTGCTAAACATTTAGAAAATATTCTGACTAGAAACTCCGCCCCAAACCTGGAAGATCACTGAGCCATAAACTTTTAGATAGCGGAACTCGGCTAAGCTAGTCGTTGTGTATGAAGGATAAATGTGTGTCTGCCTGCCATTAAGATGGAAAGTGAAGCTCCCTCATGAGTTTATCTTGCATATCTGCTGTAATTTATGACCTCATCGGCGTGAGTTGACTCCCCAGCGTGGCTCAGGTGGAAAAAAAAAAAGTTTGTCTGCACACAATATTACCCCAATCGATACTTTTTTACTTTTGCTAAACAATAATCGTTGATCATGTCAGAGCGAGTGGTCTGGGAGGAAGTGAGCGAGCAATCAGAATGAGAAAGTACACAACGAGACCCAACGATGACCCAACCGGGGCTGTTTGTCTGGGTGTTCCAGCACAGCCTTACCTGCCCTACCTGTGCAGCCCAGTGAAGCCTGAGGGAGACATTATGACATTAATTGAAATTGATTTATTACAAAGGTAAAAGTAAAGATACTCTGACTATGAAATGGGAATTTACGACACACCTCAATAATTCATAATAACGGCTCATGAATTCTCCATGAGGACTTTGAAAGGGAAGTTTAGGAGGAAAATTACCTAATGGGCATTTAATGTGGGTCCAACATCACAGCCTGTATATAAATCATACCGGAAATCATAACATCATCCACATCTATAGAATGTAAATAAATTGTAAATAAAACACAACTATATTTTTCAGTGTCAGTATCGTATCTTTGGAGGCTCTTAGATGAAGGTGTGTGTGTTGATCTGATTGCGTGTATTCTTTATGATACACAAAAAGGTCAGAGAAACAGTAACGTCCTCATCCAGGAAATTCAACATCAAATATTAATTCTAGTTGATAAAATGAAGTGTTTAGATTATTAAAAGTTTTAAAAGAAACACTATTAGTTTAAAACAGGACAAAAAAGCACTGCTGGACACTGAAAGTCATTCGATTATTCTGTTTATATTGCAGTGTTAAAAATCTCTGCTGAACTTTTAGTGTTGTTTTGCATTCTTTTCTTCTCTTTTCTTTTCTTGTTTTTCTTTTCTTTTTTGTCCTTCTCTGTTTTTTTTTTCATTTCTATTTTCTCTCCTCTTGTCTTCTTTTTTCTTTTCTTTTTCTATTCTTCTTATCTCTTCATTTTCCATTCTTTTTTCTTTTTTATTCTTTTCTTTTCTTCTTTCTTTCCTTTCTCTTTTCTTTGTCTTGTATTCTTCTTTGTATTTATTGTTTTTTATTTTTTTATTAATTCTTTTCTTTTTTCTTTAATCATTTTCTTTTTTATTTAATTCTCTTCTTTTTTATTTAATTCTTTTTCTTTTATTTTGTCTTTAATTCTTTTCTGTTCTTTTTTTCTTTAATTCTTTTTTCTTTTGTTAAATTTTTTTATTTTCTTCAATTCTTTTCTTTAATTCTTTTCTTTATTCTTTTCTTCTCTCCTCTCCTGCCTAATCTCTTCTTCTCTTCTCTTCTCGTCTTCTCTTCTCACTTTTTTCGTTCTTTTCTTCTCCTATATTTTCTTGCTTTATTTTATTCCAATATTATACCAAAACTAAAAGACAAATCAATAAAAATACATTACAGAGACACTCAATGCGACATTAGTAGTGTGTGTGCGTGTGTGTGTGTGTCCTGAATTCTCCCACTAAGCATTAACAGAGAGGAGCATGTTTCAGTGGAATAATCAGCCAGTAAAGGTGAAAGGTGTTGGCTTACACTGCATCCTCCAGCATGCACCCTACAAAGTGCACACTCCGTCTACAGGTAGTGCTTCTTTCTCCCCCACTGACGAAGATGGATTCCAGCAATTCAGCACTGGTGCTGTAGCGGAAAGCCGGATGTTAATAATTCAAAAGGGGCAGGGGAAATTTCTGATTATTTTCCCTGGGCAGGCTGTAGGCCTCGGCTCTGTCGCTGAAGCGTGCGCTTTTATTATTACGCATATGACGGAAAAAGATCAGCGTGTTTTTGGTGTCGAATTGAGCTATACCATGTTGCGTTTTTATTCCCTGCATGTCGTTGCATTTGTTTTCATTATGTGTGTGAGTGATCGCAGCTGTTTTCTGGGGCCTTTATATTTCTGAACTTTTAAACCTGCCTCGCTTTACACACGTCCATATCATCATCGCTCAGGATTTTTTCTTTTGCTTTTTCAAGACAAACAAGCATGTTGTTAGAGCTACGTGTGTGTGTGTGTGTGTGTTAGTTGTCAAAGCGCTCTCAGTTCAATCAGCACAGCGTAGGTTTCTGATGTTCAAGGCCTGGAAGCCGTATGAGGTTTTCATCTGTCAATCATGTCCATAATTCCCCTCCCTCAATGTTTTTCATGATGCTCTGTGATCAATATCATCAATCTGAACCTCTAATGCCCCTCTGCTTTGTTTCCTATCTTCCTCTCACCCCTGCTTTCCCTCTCCCTCTCTCTCTCCCTCTCTCTCTCTCTCTCTGTATCCATTTCCTTCTGGCAAAAAGGGACTTTATGAATAAATGATACGGAATAGCTGAAGGTTCAGATACTAAATAATGAATTTCACCACCAAAAACACAACACAACTTCTCCAATCATAAAATAGCGCGCCCCTTCCATATTGATTGCGCTTTGCTTTTGCAAGCAGATGCAGAGAAACCCAGCACGGGACGCCAGATTGTGTATGAGTGGGAAAACTGCATGGACAGGGTCCGAATAGAGCCCAGAGTCCTGATCTGGGATTAAGATACACAGCTGGATCTGCTGCGATGGTCACCGAGGCGATGGCGTCGCTGCTCCACTGATCGGCCATCTTAAAGACATGACGAGCGAACGTGTGTGTGTGTGTGTGTAAATGAAGGAAGGAATCAGGGAAGTTCTTCAGCGCAGGATGTCAGGACACTGAGTGAGTACGGGCATCTGTTCCGTCTGCGAGGGGTGATGATAGTGTGAGCCTCCCTCCGTGAGTGTGTGTATGTGTGTAAGTGTGTGTGTGTGTGTGTGTGTGTGGTGTGTGTGTGTGCATGTGTAGAAGGCAGCGAGTGAGCGAGCGAGTAGTGGAAGAGCGTGAGGGAGGGGGTCTGTACACTCGAGGAAGTACAGCTTCTGCCACTTGTGTCCTTCTCTGGAGGTCTTTCTGTATGTGGGTGCATGTGTGTGTGTGTGTGT